>JAOTRH010259535.1:0-39787 GCA_034768845.1 Heliamphora exappendiculata | reverse complement strand
GTGGAACCGGTGCAGAGGACGGAACATCCAGTAAGTAGAGGCCACCATGTGCACTACCACTGCCAATCATTCTCCCCCTCTCCAGTTCCTGAAAAACACAATGAGTGGGAAAAAAAGTTATAGAATAGTTTAAGGAACTAGTAAGACGACTAACAGATAAAAGGTTAGTAGAAAAATTGGGAACATGAAGGAAGAGGATAGAAAAAGAAGAGAGCAAGAAATAGAACCTTTACCATAAATAGATGATAAAGAGCCATCGGCTATTCTAACCTTATCCTTACCAGAGCAAGTGGAATAAGAAGAAAATAAAGTAGAAGAGCCGGTCATATGATCAGTGGCACCGGAGTCAATGATCCAAGGAGAAGGAGAGGCAATTGCACTAAGTGCAATAGAAGATATACTTGAATGAGCAAAGTTGGAGGAGGAAGTAGAAGCAGTGGAAGAGGAAATATCAACCCGAGTCATCAGACACCTGACAGTAGTCAACTCCGCCTCAGAAAGGGGGCCAGTTTCGCCGGATGTGCTAGTACGGAGCTCAGAGAGATGAGCGTGGGAGCGAACAGGTCCACTACGCCCACCACCGCGTCCTGAAGTAGGACGACTATGTAACTTCCAACAATGATCAATAGTATGACGAGATTTACCACAATGGTCACAATGCAGCTGATCACGGGCGACAGAGCTATTCTTCTCCTCAAACTTAATATGACTAGGCTGGCCGGTGCGATGAAAAGATGTGACAATCAACACAGAACGTTCCTGACCGGAAAGAGGAACCATAACATGACGACGACTCTCTTCCTGCTGAACATAAGCGTAAGCTTATTGTAAGGTGGGAAATGGATCGCGACTCAAAATCTGAACGCGGATTGGATCATAATCAACATGGAGACCGGCAAGAAAGTCATATATCCGCTCCTTCTCCACCATCTTCTGAAAAGCAGCAGCATTAGTAGAGCAAACAGCATGGAAGTCCTGATGATAATCAATCTCACCCCACAGGCTAGTGCGTAATACTGAGCCAGTGAGTGGTCTCTCTGTTTTAATCCACAGAGTTTCTTCCGCAACTCATACAACTGGGCATCATTGCCAGTCTGTGAATAAGTCTAAGCAGCAGCGGACCAAATCTGATGGGCAGTATCCAGAAGTAAGAAACTGCAACTAATAGAGGGTTGCATAGAGTGTAACAATCAGGACATAATAAGGGCATTTTCTTTTATCCAGCGTGTGCGAGAAGAACCAATGACTGTGGGCTGTTTAGTTTCACCAGTGATATACCCAGACATATCGCGAGCAGCGATGGCTAAACTGTAGGAACGCGACCAAATTAAATAATTGCTTCCATCCAGCTTGACAGGACTAATCTGAAAGGACGGATTATTAATAGAAGTCCCTGAACGAATCAATCCAGTGTCTTCATGACTATCAGAAGGCTTGTCTATATCAGACATGGCGGTAGGAACCCAAAACCAAGCAGACCGAAACGGATGAGAATAATGGACTGAAACAGATGTAAATCAGGTATACTTAACCCAGCAGAGTATCAATGAGATTCAGAATATCATATCAATCGCAGCAAAGCCAAACAAAAGGAGCCTACGATACGGCTGGAGACTTGAATCAAACATCCAAGAAGTTGAATCAATATTGGTGAACCCTTACAGAACCGAAATCATCTGAACTCGTCCGAAACAAAGCAGGGAAGGCAAGATAGACGCGAAAACAGTCGCGACGTCAACAAAGCCATCCAATCCGAGCTTGAAATCAACTCTGAACATCAAATAAGGTTGATTCGACCCTCAAAAACTCCTAGTCGACACTCATAAAGGAGGAACAGACCATCAATTGAAGAAAAACAACGGCGCAATCGTGATTTGCAAAAACGAACCCTAGCGACGCCGAAAATGGAAAAAATTGGGGAAAAACATAAAACAATTACTGGAAAAATTGGGAAAAATCACAAATCAAGTTTTGGGGCCCAGACGATCATCATGGAAGTTCTTTTTTTTTTTTTTTTTTAAATCAGACAATTATGAATAAACAAAAACGAAAAAAAGAAGAAGCTTACATAGGATCGGCCTCTAATACCATATTAGAATTATTGAAAAGTGTGGAAGAGAAAAAGAGGAAGAGAGAGAGATTGAGAAGAACAATGAATGAGAGCACGAAACTTAGGGTTTTCACCATATTCCTTGTTATTTATAATACGATCAATAAAACACTAAAAGTACAATAATACCCTTAACTTAACAGATACCACATCGGAAAATTCTGGGCATCGTCGTAACTCGTAAGCTGAACCATACGATGACATTAGCATCAACACGGATGACAAGCGTCGGTGATTGCATGGATCGATTCATCTCGGTCTCCTAGTATTTATGATGATTTTTATGCAATTTTTTGAAGCCTTTTGTTAGGACTTCCAATTTTTCAAGTATTTTTCTCAATTTGAACTCTAGGTCTTCGACTTGAGTTTTGAAAGATTACCCGATGTTTTGGCTGTTGATATGCAATCAGTGGGACAATATCTCGAGACACGTTAGGGCCAGTACTTGTATATCTGCATGTTCATGGTTGAGTTCTAAAAAAGTTGCATTGACTTGTTGATAATGCAAGTGATTTTCTCTGTTGCATTACTAAATTAGTGAATTGCTTTCGTATGTATTTAATTATTTTACAATTTATGCATCAAAAAGTATTTGATAGTGATACTGAATGTGTTGTTCTTTATGTTTTTTAGTGGTGGTTGTGTATTCTGTTCATATGCAGACCAAACAGAAATTTGTAAAAAAAAAAAATGTCATATCCCTGATGTATTTGTATCCTACTTTTCAAAATTTGTTGGGTCCCATGTCATCTGTGTGCTGTTTCAGTGTCTGTGCTTCAGTTATGAAGAAATTGTGGGGGTTTTGTGGTATTTGGGTTTCTTTTTTATTTTTGAAAGGGAAAGTTTGGTTTGATTTTCCAATGCGGGTTAAATTCCTGCTAATTAGATTCCAGCTGCCTCTCTCCAGGGACATGTTCCACCTGTCCAGCGTTCTGTGCTGGAAATCTTACCACTGTTGCATCCAGCAGAGCATCTTTCTTCAATGTGGTCCACCTTTCTAGGCGAATTCTTGCAATATCTTCCAGTGACTGATTCTACTCAGCAGAGTGTAGAGGACAACCCAGAGCAAACCAGCACTGTGCACAATATTCATGGTATAGAATTGACACCTGACCTACATTTGTATTCTATTCGAAAGAAGCAGAAGTTTGAAATCAAATTTCATTTCCTCAGCCAGTAGTAAAATTATAGAGCATGAGATGCCCAAGGTGACTGGTCTCATATTGCCAAAAAATGATGGCCCGTCTCTTACCTCTGGATCAAACACCTCTACAATGACAGACATCTCAAGTTATCTGCTTGCTGAGAAGCTCGTTCCTGTTCTTGTAGATCTTTTCCTACAGGCTCCAGCAGTAGAAATGTATAAGATGTTTCCTGAAGTTCTTCAAGGTCTTGCAAGGTGAGATTTACTTGATTCCCTTACATACCTCTGCTCCTATGTGATAGTTTCTCGATTAATGCTAAGGCTATAGGTGGAAGATGCAACAATCTTTATGCCATGGTACATTGATAAGACCATGATACAGTTATCCCATGAATTTGCAGTCAAAATTTATTGTTCCAAGGGAAATACAACTTACATATTTTTTGTTTACCTCATGGAAAACTAACTCTGCATTTCCTTTAGGAAAAACTAAGTCTGCTTTCTATAATGGGATCCTAATATCAGCTTCCAAGGTTGCTCTAGTGGTCTCACATTTGACAGGCTTTTTATCTTGTTCTACAAACTAATGTGCAGGATTCTGGCTGAGCTGATCCAAGATTTCCTTATGTATCAATGATGTCCCACATACTTAAATGGAGTATCGATGCAATGTAGATACAATCCAGCACAAACATAAGTTCTGTTGTTGCCCTTGAAGCCTTTTTTGGGGGGAAATCATCCTCATTGGCCTTGTGCCACTGAGAATGATCTAATTGCTAGTCAGTTATATTGTGATTGCTTCTTTTGGTACCCTCAATCTCTTTTCTTCTGTAAATAAGCTTTTTGCCTTCTTAAGTAATTTTATTAACCAAAAAATTAATGATATACAACAAATCTCAATACACGCCCCAAAATGCTTAACAAGATTATGGTAGAGAAAATCAATCATGAAGCCCCGACAGGATCTTAAGATAAATGATTGGGAACAAAACGAATAACAAGCACGAGAATCAATAAGACATGAGAAACACAAGATATACGTGGTTCGGCAAGAGTGCCTACGTTCACGGATATTGCGGGTTTTGACTATATGAGGCAAAGATACATAGTACAATCCTTTCAAGACTATATTTCGTGCCTCTAGAAGACTTTTTGGCAACTCATACAATGAATACAATACAAAACGATATAAGAAACCCTAAATTTAGAACGTACTTGAGCAGCGACGCTCAAGCACTTGACGAGCGCCTTGCTAGTGCCATATACTGGAAACCTCAGTGCGGTTTGTCTCTTGAGCTCCTTGCTAGCTCCCCATTCTGAACTGTCGGTGCTTGGGCGCCCAACTAGCGCCTCACTAGCATCGGCTTTTGGAGTGCCAACGCTCGAGCGCTCAACTAGTGCTCTGCTAGCGTTGGCTTCTGGAATTTCGTGCTCTGGTGCTTATTAGACTCTACACATCACAACATACTCCCATTTGGAGACTAATCTAGCACATAATCCAACCATTACTATAAAAACATCACTGTCACACAGCAAATCAACCCAGTAGCAACAAATCCTATCTTCAAGCTGGAAGACCAACTGAAGCTGAGCATAGCTCTAGTTTTTCAATGGTGACTATCTTTGTTAACATATCAGCCAGATTTCCACTGCCACAAATCTTTTCCAAAGATAACACCTCGTTATCCAAGAGCGACCGGATGAAATGATACCTCAATTGAATGTGCTTCATTCTAGAATAAAATACCGAGTTCTTTGCAAGATGAATGACACTTAACTATCACTGAATAGAACATTACCCTCCTTACCCAATTCATCTAGAAAACACTGCAACCAAGTCATCTCCTCACTGGCTTCAGTAACGGCGACATCCTCGACTTTCGTCGTAGATAAAGCCACTATCTTCTGCAATAACTGAGACATCTAACTGACTGTCGTACCACCCAATGTAAACACATATCCAGTTGTACTCTTTTTGTGATCTATGTCACCACCCAAGTCTCGCATCCACATAACTATGTAAATCCATCGGACTTCGTCTAAAACACAATGTCGTGTCTATGGTACCTCTCAAATACCTAAGAATCCATTTAACCGCCTTCTAATGCTACTTTTCCAGATTGCTCATATACATGTTGACAACTTCCACTACATGTGATATGTCTGGCCTAGTACAAACCATAGCATGCATTATACTTCCGACGGCTGAGGCATATGGAACTCGTTGCATGTACTCCTACTCTTGCTCAGCCTTAGGTGACTCATCTTTAGCAAGTCGAAAGTGACTAGCCAAAGGTGTACTCACAGGTTTTGCATTCAGTATACTAAATCTGTTCAGAACCTTCTTCACATATTCCCCTTGTAATAGCATCAAAGTTCTTGCAACTCTGTCCCTCTTAATCCTCATCCCAAGAATCTATTTTGCAGTACCCAGATCTTTCATTTCAAACTGCTTTGACAGCCGACCCTTCAATTCATTTATTTTTTGCATGCTTGACCCCACAATAAGTATATCATCGACATACAAAAGCGAAATAATATAACTATCATCAAACATCTTGAAATAGCAACAATGATTTGTCTAGCATATGAAAAAATCGTTCTGGCTCATAAACCCGTCATACTTCCTGTACCACTATCTCGGTGCTTCTTTCAAACCAGATAAACTCTTCTTGAGCCTGCATTCCAATTCTTCCTTTCCACATGCTGAATCCATGTGGCTGCTTCATGTAAATATCCTTCTCCAAATTCCCATGGAACGTTGTACTTGCATCAATCTGCTCACTCAAGGTACAGATCTTCAGCTGCCACAATTCTCAACACAAGTCTGATTGTCATCAACTTTACAACTAGAGAGAATTTTTGTGTAGTCGATACCCTCTTTTTGCTAAAATCCCTTCACAACTAGTCTTGCTTTGTTCCGTTTGCTGCTGTCATGTTCTTTCTTAATCGGTAAACCCACTTGTTATGGAATGCCTTCTTCCCCTATGGTAGTTCAGCTAATTCCCACGTTTGATTTTTCATGAGAGAATCCATATCATTCTGCATGGCTAACTCCCACTCGATTGAATCATTAACCTACAAATCCTCATCATAACATTATGGTTCACCTTCGTCAGATAGCAACAAATAGTGCAGTGATGGAGAATATCGTTGTGTAGGCTTAGGGACTCTAGTACACTGTCTTAACTCCGTCATAGAAGTTTGTGGTTACCATATTTTCAAGATTACTCTGCACCCTACTGTTCACATTTTTTTCAGAAATTTCCTCTAACTCAACATGTTCAGAATTTGTAGAACAAATATTAGAAACTACAGTCATATCCTTATACACGACTTTTTCATTGAATACGACATCCCTACTAGGAATGATTTTCCAATTCTAATCATCCCATAATCGATAACCAAATTCATCTGTGCCATATCCAATAAAAGTGCATTTGACAGACTTAGATTCAAGCTTATTCCTTTCACCAGCATCGACGTGAACATAGGAAACATAGTCAAAAACTTTTTGGAATGACGGGCTTATCTTCTTACCACTCTAGACTTCCTCAAGCATATTTTCCTCCAAAGGAGCAGATAGACCACAATTCACCAAATAAGCTGCAGTGTTAATTCCATAAACCCAGAATATATGTGGCAAATCAGAGTATATCCTCATGCTTCTGGCACGTTCAGTCAATGTCCTATTCATCCATTCAGCAACCCCGTTGAGCTGAGATGTTCTTGGAGGAGTCTTCTCCATTTTGATTCTGTTCAAAGTACATAACTCTTTAAACCCAGTATCAATATACTCTCTGTCGTTGTCTGATCTCAAATACTTGACTTTCAAACATATTTCATTTTCTACTAAGGCTTTCCACTTCTTGAAGTAGCAAATACATCGGATTTATTCTTCATAAAATAAATCCATACCTTTCTTGTCGAATCATCAATGAAAGTGACAAAATAGGATGATCCCCCAAGTGATGAAACTGGTGCACATCCCCATACACCTGTATGAACAAGCTCCAAGTTCTCTGTTTTCAAGGTTCTACCGATTTTTGAAAAAACTGACGCTTTTCTGTTTCCCGAAGATACAGTCTTCACACAAATCCATGTCGATGGATTTCAACCCCGGTAGCTTTCCACCTGACTGGAGTGCCTTCATCCCTTTTTTGCTCATGTGTCCAAGCCTTCAATGCCAGAGATCCAAAACAATTTTAGTTTCAACAACAGATATAAGACTAATGTTGTTCGTCGTCATGTACAGAGTACCTTCCTTCTTTCCTGGTGCAACTACAAGTGATCCCTTGGTGATCTTCCATAGTCCACCAATGAAACTCCACGTGTCCCTCGTAGTCAAGCTGGCCCATTGAAATCGTATTCCTTTTCAACCTCGGTACAAGTCTAACATTCAGCAGCTTCCACACAGACCCCTTTGGCAAACTAATCCGAACATCCCCTTTACTCACAATCTTCAAAGGTTCATCATCAGCCAAAAAAACCTTACCGAAATCACCGCTGATGTAGTTTTCCATGACTTTCAATCATAGTTTTAAAAATCAGTCTTACCGTTACGCAACGCTGTTATGTATAGGTTTCAGTGCCAGCTGTTACCCGTTACGGCCAATTTAGCGGTGTGACGAAGAATCTTATGTGTGAAGGTCGTTAAGTTGCTGTAAATGCCGTTACAGAAGCGTAAAGGCTGTAAAGGCCCATTATAGTACCGGTACGGTACTACTACAGCCGTTAGAGCGACTATAGTGGCTTTTCAAACTCTAAATCAATTGTTACCCGTTACGGCCAATTTAGCGGTGTGACGAATAATCTTATGTGTGAAGGTCGTTACAGTTGCTGTAAATGCTGTTACAGAAGCGTAAAGGCTGTAAAGGCCCGTTATAGTACCGATACGATACTGCTACGGGGGTTAGAGCGACTATAGTGGCTTTTCAAACTCTAAATCAATTGAAATCATTTTTTGGCACAATTTCTTTCACTTTTTTCATCACACAAGTTTTCATAACAACTGAAAATCTTATACTTGAATGAAGCTTGATTTGCGAAATTTACATAATTTATCGTATTTTTTGGCTTTCGAAAATGCCCAAAAAAAAAACTATTTTTTTGGTATTTTTTTCAAGATCTATGCAAAATAAGATTAACATCTTTAGATTTTATTTGTTGTAGGTTAGGTTCATATATTTACTTGTTCAAGGCTTATGAAAAGTTGCAAATTATGTTTATAATATTTAGATTTTGATTGTTGTAAATTTGGATTTTATATTAGTGTTTAAGTACTTTTTTATTTTTCTTAAAAAAATAAAAAACATTAATTTTAAAAAATCTCAGTTTAATATCTACTCAAAGTAAGTTTAGAATATTTAGATCATGGTTTTTTAGGTTAAATTCATATATTTAATGTTTAATTAATTTTTATTATTATGATTTATAAATTCAAAAAAATAGTTTAAAATATTTGTTCAAAATGTATATAAATAAGTTTAGAATTTTTAAATCTTGATTGTTTTATGTTATATTTGTATATTTAATAATGTATTAGTTTTTAAAAGCATCTTAAGACTACTAAAAAAACTAACACATGTTGAATCATGTCTAAAAAGTGCACAAAATTTACCAAAACGATTTTAAACTCTAATAAATTTATTATTGGAATAAAAACACAGGTATCAATTAAATTTTTGTGAGTTGTGCGAAAAAAAAATTTCACAACTCCGATTACCGCTGTCGTTACACTATGGCCGTTACGCCCTAAAACTGTATCACCGCCACCGTTACCGTTACAACAACCGGTACCGCTATTTAAAACTATGCTTCTGATGTGATGTAGAATGGAATAGCGCGTCGGAGTCCATAATCCATGATTCCATAGGACTGTCAACACTGCAAATCAAGGCGTCATGAATGTCTTCTGCAGCTGTGGCATTTATAGAATTCTGACCATTCTTTCCTTTCTTCGATACCCTACTATATTTTCTGAGATATCCCTTGTTCTTGTAGTTCTAACAGGTAGCACTCTCTTTAGACTTACACCTCCTCATAGATTTTGGCATTCCATGATCAGAGTTTTTATATGTTGTTCTTCCCCTAGTCTCTGTACTCAAAGTTGATCCCGATGTTTTACCCGTTTCTCTTCTCTGGATTCTCCAGATTTCTTCACTAAGAATAAAGTCCCGAATATCATCAAACTTCATTTTTGACTTCCCCGATGAGTTACTCATAGCAGTTGCAGTGCTATTCCAGCTCTCGGGCAAAAAGGACAGAAGAATCAATACCCGTACCTCATCGGTAAACTCAATCGACACAGAGCTTAACTGAGTTGTTACTATGTTGTAGTCATTCAAGTGATCTGTAACTGACCCACCTTCTGCCATCTTCAGGTTGAACAATCTTCGCATCAGATAAACCTTGTTGGCTACAGTAGGCTTTTCACACATGTTAGTCAAAGTCGCCATCAAACCCGTTGTTGTCTTCTCCTTCACAATATTAAAGGCGACGTTCCGCGATAGGGTTAATCAATTAACTCCCAAGGCCTATCTGTCAAAGAGTGACCATTCTTCATCTTTCATGCCTTCTGGTTTCTCTTCCCTAAGGGGTAGATACAGATTCTTCTAGTATAGATAATCCTTAATCTTCATCTTTCAGAATCCGAAGTCTGCACCAGTGAACTTTTCAATCTTGACCTTCCTGTCTTCTGCCGCCATTGCTTTTACTCAACAAACCCAAAGATTTGACACCAGTTGTTGGGGTTATGAACAAACTCCCGATAGGATCTTGAGATAAACGATTGCGAACAAAATGAATAACAAGCACGAGAATCAATCACACACGAGAAACGCAAGATATATATGGTTCAACATAGTGCTTAAATCCATAGATGGTGTGGGTTTTCACTATGCGAGGCAAAGATACAAAGTACAATCGTTTCAAGACTATTTTAAGTGCCTCTAGAAGACTTTCTGGCAACTCATACAATGAGTACAATACAAAACATTATAAGAAACCCTATGTTTAAAATGTACTGGTGCAGCGGCGCTCCAGCGCTCGATGAGCGCCTTGCTGGTGCCATAGATTGGAAACTTCAAGGCTGTCTAACGCTCGAGCACCTTGTTAGAGCCCCATTCTAGACTGTCGGCGCTCGAGCGCCCAACTAGGGCTCTACTAGCACCGGCTCCTAGAATTCCATGTTCTAGTGCTTAATTAGGCTCTACGCATCCCAACAACTAAACCTAAAGAACCCTCTCACAATGGTTAGGCAAACCAACAAATGCAACACAAACCCGAAAGGAAAGGGATCAAGACCACGACACCAACTATTTCGTAGAAGGCTTAAAGCTATATTTCTTACAAGGCTTAAAGCAGAATTTTTTAGAATTGCTAGAGGTTAGCAATTTCTCTCTTTTTGTTGCAAGCCCAAGATTACAATTTTTTGAAGAAGCTTCTTCCTGTTCGCACGTCTAGAAAATGAATTCATATAGAGACCAATGAAAACTCCATCTAAAATGGTCTTTGGGCTCCTTTAAGATGTGTAGATCGGAGTACAACTAACTCAACATCATTCTCTAGTAACAGAGAGTTAGGCTTCCCTTCTTTTCTATCTTCTCCACTCCTACAGCCTACCTTAGGTGGGGGTCTTGGCCACCCCTCTCATTGGGGAAGAGGTCTTCATGATATTTAATTAATGTATCGCCTAGAGTAAACGGATGATTAACTTACCCCACTCTAGGAGAAACCACAACAACACAAAAGGTTATACAAGAATCATTCACTTTGCACGAGAACCCCTCCTTGTGAGCTTACGAAGAAAAAACATTAAAAACATTTGACAATGTAGAGCAAGAAAAATACGAAAAAAGATTTACCTTTATTCTTCTTTAAACTCTTCCCAATCATTAGATTCCTTTTTGTTTCCATTCACTTTGGCCTTCCATCTTTATTAGCCAAACTTGGGATTTCGACTTGTTGGGACACGACTTTGTCATATGGCCAAAAATCTTGCCCTATTCACAAACTTGGGGTTTCCAAGTAATTTCTATAATCTCATCAGGATCACCTTAATCCAAGATATTCATAAATGATTTAGGAATATCCTTAGTCGTTTCAATTTCAACACAAGCTCCAAGCAAGGTTCTAAATATCAGCCATTACATATCGTATTAGCCACTGTTACGTAATGTATTGGCCGTTATCGTAACTAGATCTTGAAATTTTGATACTGATATTTACCAACTCATCTGTCGATATTGTCCAATATCGATCAATGCATGTCGTATCAGCCAACAGATCCATATTCTAATTCCAGAATTTAGAATCCTGACTCTATGAAAAGCCAACCCACAATGAGATTGAGTGAACTCTTCAAGACAAACGGGTTTTCAATAACGCTTGCAATATAGCTCAATTCCTCTTCCGTCCAAAATAACGCTTGCAATATAGCTCAACTCCTCTTCCGTCCAACTCCAAACTACATAGGAGCATTATAGAATTTCATCCATACTGGTACACTACAAAAAACACTTACATTAAATTGCATCTCGGGATGCCACTTCTTAATAATTAACTTTACTTTCCACCAAAGAAATAGGGACCATTTCAAGAATGAAGTCCAAAGCTGTTTCATTTCTAATTTTTGAAAACAAAACCCCCATTATCTAAAGTCACAACTCACAACATCGTAAATGTTGTCCTTCCATAACTTTTCCCAAGACATGGTAGAAAGATAATCTTGTGTCAATAAGAGACTCAACAATACCGTGTTTGATTCATCCATTTCAAAAGAGAGATATTCATGCTGATGTATCATATACGAAAGATAAGAATACATTCACTTTTGTTGAATCATATATGCACGGTGGATTACAGTAGAATACTTACAGGAAAATTCAAGTTACTATCCCCCTTCATACACTGTTTCGATGCATATGATATTCATTGTTTATAAGACGAAGGTTTTCACATTATTTTGCCTCAGACTGAGCTTCCTTTTTCATATAGGTGTATGACAACAAGAAGAGACAATCCTGAAGGTGGACTTTGGAGATCAGCTGTTGAAGGCTTCAACTGCATTCTTCTTGATGATGTTAACAAATTAACAACGAATTGTGGGCCAACAACAATTATTAGTAGACCTGTAAGAATACGTTTCTGGAAAGAAGTTGCAGATGTTTATGAAATATTTCTTTTGGGCTACTGCGGACGTGCTCTCCCTTCCAATTCTCTCTCAGTTAGTGCGCTTCAGGCTGATGAGGCTCTGGAGATGAATATTTTAGACATTTTGGCTGATAAGATTCTTCAGTCGCAAATCGATGCTCCACCTGATGTAATCTTCTTGCTCACTTAACACATAGAAATAGCATAATTTCATGCCTTGGCTTTACTTTCAGCGTCATGAACTCCATTTGACTGACTTTATGTAGAAATCATTATTATGGTTTAATATAATTGTTGTTGTAATTGTCGTTGTTGTTATGACTCAGCATAATAACTTTTTTTTATGTTACCAATTGATAATGATGACTAGGATTATAATAATGGTAGCAATAGAGAAGGTTATGTAAAACCACTCACCAGGAAAAGAAATCATAATAAATCTCAATCTGTGCTAATGATTTAATGCATCCAGGCAACATTATGAACCTCGATTCTGGGAGGTATCAACTTCTTGGGGAACCCCTCAATTGCACTGTTGAATCTTTTTGAGAGCAAGTTTAATCTAAGCCCAGGTTTAGTCATTTACTGCACCTTTTGGCCCACTGACTACAGCTCAGTTCCAGGTGTTTAAATTATTTGGGGCGTAGGCCTCCTAAAAGGAACGTTGGCGTGCAAATGTTTCCTCGGGTCTGATGGAGATTGGCCTCAAGTGTAAAGGCAAGGAGGAGCTTGACTACAAGGCCCACCCATGGAAACACTCTACCCTACAAGCCCCTACTGATTTTCAAAGGAAACTGTACCTACCTAATTAATATGCTTCACATAAAGATTCCATTGTTTTGTTGTTTTCTGCTTTATCAATTTTTAACTTGACTAGATAGATATTGAACTCATACATCAATCAGCACCTTGTTTTCATTGATTGTTTGCAAGTTTCATTTATTGTGCTTTAAATTTTATTTTGGCAGATTTGGCAACGACTAGTTTCCACCTTGGACCGTTGTGCATCACGAACATGCTCTCTGCCTGTTGAAACTGTGGAGCTCATGCCTTCTCACTGTAGCAGATTCTCTTTGAGTTGCTTACAGAAATTATTTTCATTGAGCAGGTAATAAATTCCGTAGGGTGATGCCATCTATTTATAATTTCTTGTAGATTATGTACATAAGCAGGGATATTCCTTGTCTTACCGAGGGAATTATGTTACCATTATGGTTGACTGCGTGGAGAGTTATTGAGCGTATTCTTGTGTTTGAGGTACTGAACACACTGAAATTCCCTTGCTGCTTTTTGCCTTTTCCACATCACAAGAAACATCTATATGAATTGCAGTCATTTTTTCTCGGAGGTTCTTGGTCTTCTATTGTTGCTTAGAAAACTGAAGCCAATACTGGTTTATGTTTAGTCTGACAATTTATCCAATTGATTTGCTGACTGGTATTATCTGCTCAGTCATGTGACCATCTCCATGCATCATTACTTGTGGCTGAATTGCACACATCTTGTTTTTGGTGACAATCAAGGCATCTTTTTGTTTGTTTCAAAAGCTCTTTTAAATTCATGTGCATTGCCTCCAATCTCTTTTCAGCTATTGACACCATCTTTTCTCAGTTACAACAATGAAGTCAGTGGCAGGAAGCCGACTCGGTCTGAAGTGAGAAAAATTTCAATCATGATACTCTTGATGAGATGTGAATACATCTTGAAAAAATTTCTGATTGACGAAAATGACTTAGGTGGGTCACTTCTTCAGTATAACAAGTGAATTTTGAATACTTCTCTCCTCCGAGGCTATGTCATCTTGAATAATCAAACTGTATATGCAGGTGAACATCCATTGCCACCTGCAAGACTTGAAGAAATAATATTTGTCCTTCAAGAGCTGGCTCGTTTGGTTATACATTCAGATACAGCGTCCGTTCTTCCTTTGCATCCATATTTGAAAGGAGGCCTTGCAGAGGAGAATCATGGCATGCGTCCACATCTGTTCATTTTGTTTCCATCTTTGTGTGAGCTTGTTATATCCAGGTAAGAAGAAAAAATTGTATTAAAAATTAAAATAAAATTGTTAGCCAACTATGGTACAGGAAATGTTTGAAATACTCATCGAATGATTTACCCTTGTCAAATGGTCTGAATGCCTCTCAATGGAGGATCTCTTCTCATTAAATAGAAAAGTATTACCATAATTTTTGCCTACAATCACTCCTATATCCTTAAATCAGTCTACAATCACTTTGTACTATAATTATAATATAATCAATCTTCCTAAATTAGCTTATAATCACTTATATCAATCAATCTCCGTCAATCTCCCTAAATCAGCCTATAATCACTCCTATCAATCAATCTCCATTAATCTCCCTAAATCAATAATTCCAATAATATTATAATAAAATATTTCAGCTAATATCTCCCCTCAAATTGATGCTGGTGGATTACGAAGCATTAATTTGTCAACTATGAATTGATGTCGGTTACGAGATAGAGCCTTGGTGAGCACATCAACTGTCTAAAACTTCGTGGAAATGTAAGGGAGAGTAATCACATGTTGGTCAAGTGTTTCACGAATGGAATGACAATCGACTTCAATGTGTTTTGTGCGCTCATGAAAGACCGGATCGACAGCAATTTGAATAGCACTGGTGTTATCAGCATGAAGGGGAGTAAGAGTAAGCTGAAGAACACCAAGTTCACCCAACTGACCCAGAAGCCAAACAATCTCAGAGTACACGGATGACATAGCACGCTATTCAGACTCTGTTGAGAATTTAGAGACTTGATCTTGCTTCTTACTCTTCTAAGAAATAAGAGCATCACCAAGAAACATGCACCAGCCAGTAACTGAACGACGAATATCAGGACAACTAGCCCAATCCGCATCACTAAAACCTATTAACTATAAAGAAGTCCTAGTAGAAAAAAATAGTCCACGACCAAAAGTACCCTTAAGATAACGAAGAATACGTCGTACAATGGCCAAGTGAGAATGGTGAGGAGCCTGCATAAACTGACTAATCTGTTGTACAGCATAAGAAATATTAGACCGAGTAATTGTCAAATAATTCAAACTCCCTACCAGCTGTCTATACGACGAGACATTAGATAATAGCTCACCAGCATCTTGCAGTAACTTCAAGTTGACCTCCATAGGAGTAAGGACCGAGTTGCCAAACTAAAGACCAGCTAAGGTGAAAATCTCTTGAGTATACTTGTGCTGATGCAGAAGTGTGCCAGTCGGACAGTGGTATACTTCAAGACCAAGAAAATACTGCAGAGGACCAAGATCTTCCATATAAAATGTAATGTTGAGATGCACTTGTAGTTGCGTAATCATCTGAAGATCAGACCCTGTAATAACAATTTCATCCACGTATACAAGAAGTATAACAAGCCCAGTAGCAAGTCATTCGAAGAAAGAGAGAGGAGTCAAACTGACTCTAAATAAAATTAAAGCCAAGAAGAGTCGAACGAAACTTCTCAAACCAGGCACATGGTGCCTGTTTCAATCCATAGAGATACCGTTTCAAACGACAAACCTCAGAAGAGGAGTAAGTGAACACGCCAGATGGAGGAGTCATGTATATTTCTTCTTTGAGGTTGCCATGCAAAAATGCATTCTTCACATCCATCTGTTGAAGTGACCACCCTTTCGAGGCATCAATGCTATAACAATGCGAACAGTAGTTATCTCGGCCACAGGTGCAAACGTCTTCTCATAATCAAGCCCATATTCCTGTTGATTCCCAAGAGCCACCAAACGGGCTTTATATCTGTCGATAGAGTCATCGGGCCGTAACTTTATGGTATAAACCCATTTGCAGTCAAGAAGTTTGACGCAATCAGGACAAGGAATAATATCCCAAGTGTGGTTGTCCTAAAGCGCCTACAGCTCTTCTTGCATAGCTTGTTGCCAACATGCGTGTATAGAAGCCTGAGAGTATGACTTAAGTACAGTAGTAGTATCAAGAGTGGCTTGAAGGGCTGTCTGGGAGAACCCATACCTATCCGGAGGACGTGAAATCCGAGATGATCAACGAGGTTCAGCCGGGACAGGATTAGGCATCGGGACAAGATCAGGCAATGGGATTAGTGGACGACGTCTCTGATACACAACTCCTAACTTAAAGCGTTCATCAGGATAATATATATCATCAAAAAAAGGAAGCAAAACGGAAGAGGAATCATGAGAAGCAGAAGACTGAAAGAAATATTGATTTTTAAAGAAGACAACATTTCGAGAAATACGAAGTTTATTAGCAACCGAATCATAACACGCAAACCCTTCATGAATATTATTATATTTCGAGAAAAGCACACCTAACAGCTTGAAAAGCATGCTTGTGATGTTCAGTTGATGGTAAGTGAACAAAACAAACGCAACCAAATATATGAAGAGAGTTATACTCATGAGCAACACCAAATAAACGAGAATACGGAGAATCAAAATTGAGAACTTGGGAGGGTAGACGATTAACCAAATAAACAGCTTTAGATAATGCTTCTACTCAAAACCTAGGAGATACAGAAGAGTTAATTAACAATGTACAAACATCAAAAAGATGACAATTCTTACGCTCTGCAACCCCATTCTGTTGAGGAGTGTAAGGACAAGAATGTTGGGAGATTATACCCTTCATTCTTAGATAAGATTGAAAGTCATTGGACATAAATTCCCCCCTATAATCAGATCATAGAGTCTTGATACAAATAAAAAATTGATTCTCAACAAAGCCAACAAAATTCTGAAAGACAGAAAACACATCAACTTTAGAACGAAGAAAATATACCTAAACGAAGCGACTATAATCATCAATAAATGTCACAAAATACTTGTACTAAGCATGTGAAATCATGGGACTGATGCCCCAGACATCAGTATGAATAATCTCAAAACAAGTAGAAGCCTGACTGCCATGCAAAGGAAAGGGTACGGATTTGCTTTTACCAAGTTTACAAGAACCACAATTGGAAAATACAATAGAAGATAAAAACAAATCTTTATTGTCCAAATAATCATGTTTCATAAGATAAGTCAAAACATCAGAATTGGGATGTCCTAATTTCCTATGCCTGAAATGACTATTATGACTAACAGCAGTACAACTGAAAGAAACAAAATTAGGAATGGAAAACTAGAGAGGAAAGAGACGTCCCACTTTAGGCCCCATTGCTATCACATTCCCCGATGCTTGATTCCACACACGACATCCATCACAATCAAAGTGAGTTTCACAATTATTATCTACTAATTGACCAACAGAAATTAAATTCGCAGATAAATTTGGGGACACAAAAACATTGTTAAAGGAAGACCCCAAAGTTCTAATCGCAGTGATAAGAAGAGCACTGTCATTGGTTATCTGAATATGTTGCTCACCCTCATACTTATGAACATTATGTAAAGCATCCGTACTGCCAGTTATATGATTGAAAGCCGCATAGTCAACCAACCAAGGAGAAGTAAGTAGATTTCCCTTACCTTGTATGCCAAAGGCAGAGAAGGCATAAACAATTATTTGTTGGACCATCTCGGGTGTAAGAGTAGAAGAAGAACTACCTACAGAATAATGTTCTAGAGAGGGAACCAAAGAGGCACCTGCGAAATTGGACTGGACAACATTAGGGATGGCTGGAGCACGCCGATTTTGAGGTCGCACTTGGCAATCTTTAATGATATGTCCCTCTTTTTTGCAATAATTGCAAAATTTCTTGCTGCAATACTTGGCAATGTGTCCAAACTCCTTGCAACTATAGCATTGAGTCTGTGACTTGGATTTTCCTTTACCCTGAGCAGCATATGCCACATTAGCCATATCAGAAGTCATGGTTTCTAAACTGAGGCCAAGCTGAGTGACTAGACGTTGTTCTTCACGTAGTAATTCTCCCAAGCAAACATCCAAAGATAGAACGGGATGTCAGTTGATTAAACCAGCGCGTGCAGTCTCAAATTCTGGTCTTAGCTTCATCAGAAACTGACCTTTTCGGCTCTCATTATGAACAACTTATAGTGCTGCTAAGGCTTCCTTGGGAACGGTAGAATGAACTATTCTACCGTCATTCACTCCATAAATCAAGAAATCGAGAATAAAATTGTTCAATAGAAAGATTACCTTGGCGATAGTTTCCAATTTCTAACTCCAATTGAAACTTCCGGACAACGTTATTTTGAGAATAAATGCTCCTAAGATAATCTCACATTTCCTTAGCAGTAGTAAATGATCGAAGATTATTCACCATACGTGGTTCAATAGAACTCAGTAACCAAGAGACAATACGGACTTCTTTGCTCTCTCAGAGATTAATCTCCTTAGGGTCAGTGAGAGTTTTAGACGACTCATGTAAATGACTCTATAATTCTTTGCCCTTCACAAATATCTTGAATTGAAACTCCCAAGTAGAGTAATTCTTTCCATTAAAATGAACAATTGAATTTTCTCCCGGCATGATAAATCAAAAGAAAAGAACTGAGTCGAAGAAACCTTGATGCCGAAAGAATTTCAAAATGCCGAGAATGGTAATTCCCAGATTACTCAACTATGACGCTGCAATGCCCAGCCAAAACAGAAATTCCCTACACCCAGAAATTGCCGACAACCCCAAATCAAGGAGTCTCAAGAGAGAAACTACAAAAGAAAATGCCACAAGTCGACCCAAAAACAAAACACTAACCCTAAAGATTAAGCACAAAATTTAGAATTCTAGCTTTGATACCATAATTACAATACAATTAATTTTCCTAAATCAGCCTGTAATTACTCCTATCAATCAATCTCTATCAATCTTCTTAAATCAATAATTACAATAATATTATAGTAAGATATTACAGCTAACAATCCTAAGAGTAAACCATGCCCTTAGAGCTATCACCATTTCATTGAGATATTAACTTTATCACTTGCTTAGTTGCTTATATAAACTTTATTTTATTTGTTTTGAATGAAATAGTATAGAACTCTTGACAAAAGCATATGATACCAAACTTAACAGGGACGGTGGTATCAAGTTTGGTGAAAGAAGCAAATGAAGATTAGGATATTTTGTTCCATGGCATGACAATAAAGAACAAATTTCAAAATGAATGCAGTTGTAATGAGAAGTTCTGTAGTTTGGGATGATAATTTGAAATCATAAACCAATTACAAAGCCCAATGGGTTTATAAGGCTTATTTGAAGTTGGATCCTATGTTACCTAGGACACAAATCACATCTAGTAAGACTACCAGGAACGTGGGACGCCACATGCTATAAATCATGATATGTTATGGGTAGAATTCTATAGATTATAATATTAAAGTATACTTTTTTCAAGCCATAAGCATCCCATAAAATAGATTGTTAATTCACTTGAGACATATTTTTAGGACGCATTATAACCACTTTTTAACATTTTGTTTCGCCAAAGCTCCACTTAGTCTTGATTTTTAATATATTACGTTTGATTTTTTTCTCATCGTACGGGAAACCTTGAGGAAACAAATAGGAAAGATTTAATGCATTGATTTGGATTTACTAAATTCACTGCTTTCAAACAAAGGTGTATTATGTTTCTGAACATGCATTCCAAACAGCAACCGCTGCAGTATTAGCATTTTATGGTAGTACGGTTTCCATCAAGGACATGAAAGCAGTTGATAATCTTTTTCTGCCTTTGCATGATATCATCTGATTGATAATTGTTATATAGTATGCGGACGAGAAAAAAAAAGGAAGAGAGAAATAAAAGGAAGAAAACATCTAGTAGTTGAATCCATCTATTGCATGCATAGGGATTATAGACTTGTTCGTAACTTGCTCGATGCTTTTCAAACTGCTGACTTGTATCATGCCGATGAATAGCGCATTGGGAAGGCAGAGGTCTTTTTAACTTGCTATAAACTGGTAATGAATATTGAGAGATATTTTTAATATCTTGTGATCCTTTCTGTGGACAGGGAAAGTAGAGTAAGAGAGCTGGTGCAGGTACTGCTTAGACTCATCAGTACAGAGTTGGCGCTGGAAAAAATTAGTTTAGCTAGTTGAATCACTAAAGAATGCTTCTATGGTGAGCCATTCAAGATTCGTATGTCATTGTGAGGTTTAGGTGAGGGAATTTTTATTTATATTTTTTTGGTTCCTCCAATTTTCATTTTTTAATTATATAGTTTAATGTATATTAAAAAATTCATGTTCTACAGATGTAACATAAGCTGCCTCAGAGCAATTATTTTGTAACCTTGTATAGTGAATCAGTTTATTGACTTTTTAGAAGTGCAAATGTGAGCAATTCTTTTGATATGTAATGGAGAATATGTTCTTGAAGGATATGTTCAAATAGTGGTTAATTTATTTATGTGACCTTAGATCTTGACTAGGGTTCTGGATACTGTATTGGCTAAAATATCGGTTCAATTGGTACACATTTTCTAGTACTGATGACAAAAGTTAAACATAATTTTCCTTTAAAAAATACAAACTAATTTACTATAACATGAATATTTATTTATCACAAATATTTGAATTAGTTAATTTAATTTAAATTTATAGTTTCTTTATTTAAGACGAGCTAACATGAAAGAGAGAAATCTTAATGTTTAATATTTTTATAAACTTGTGGGAGCGCTAATTTTTTTTTATTTTTCATATAGTGAAAAGGGTAATTTAGTCTTGTTAACATTATTAGGATTTTCTTTTATATATATATATATTATGTAATCTATCGTTAGGGTTTAAATTTTTTTTGTTAATTGCAATAATAATCATCTTTTTTCTTTTTTATCATGGTACTAGAAATTTCGTTTCATGAGGTTTTAGGTTCATGTTTCATGATATGCATTTATTTTTCTATTATATTTGTTATTATATGTTATATTCTGCGTGTGTTTTGATGTATTTGTGTAGTTAAATTTGTTCATCTTTTCATGTGTAAGAGTCGCACTTGAGGAGTAGTTTTGGATAATTTAATATACATTGTTGGGGCTTATTTTTTAATAACTTTAACATTTGAGATAATTGATGAATAAATATAGCATCAGAGCCACTCAGGATGGCAATAGAGTGAGGTGCAGCTGGGTGGAAGCAGAAGTGGGCGCAGGGGTGGGGTGTGTTTTCATATTCTCATCCCGTTTATTATGGGGGTCCCGTTTATTATGGGGGTGGGGTTAGGGAAAAAATTAATCTCATTTACTATTTGGGTGAGGTCAAGGGAAAATTATCAAAGTGGCGAGGGGAGGATAGGGCTATAAGGGGAAATATTTTTTACTTTTAAATAGATTAATACTAACGACATGAGAAGATATTAAAATCATAATATTGATTAATTATTAAAATTAAAAAGAAAGAAAAATAACAAATAAAAGTAAAAAAAATAAGTATAATATTTTTGTATTTTAGTTCTATTATATTGTTAAAAATGAAATATTTATGTATATTTATATATAAAATATATTTAATTTATCTAAATAGGAACAACATGGGAAAAAATAGCGTGGAAAATGTAAATATTGCCTCTACTCGTTTCTTAATTGGAGTGGGAAATTTTTTTGTACAAAATGGGATGGATAAGACCCTAGCACCAATCAGCGCTGAAGCTTTGTTTGTAAAATTCGAACCTTTTTTTCACGTTCAGCGACCATCATTGAAGCTTTCCTAACCACTAGCGACCACAACAAAACTTTGCCAACTATCGACGAAGCCTGCCTGACTGCTTACAAACCCTTTCTATTGCTTCGCTATCGTTGTCGAAGTCTACATCTCCTCTCTCCTTGGTTTGTTGACTTTGCGACCTTTTTTGGTTCAATCACTACCGACACATATCGTTGGCCCTCCATGCAGATCTAGCGATCACTGACGAACCCTTTTCTTGGTTTCTAATTATCAACAAGTTTTTCTTCTACCTCGGTGACCACCAACCACCACCTTTGTTTAGACAAAGTCTTTTGTTGGAACCTAGCTTCTTTGATCGCTAGAACCTTAGCTCGCCAGAATTTTTGGATGCGTCTCTGACCACCAATGAAGCCTCTTTGGAGTTTTTTTTTTCTCTTAGTCAAATCTGGGTTTTCGAACACCTTTCTTTGCAAACTAATACTTGTTATTGGATCTTTGTATTGGCTTTTGGTTTTTGTTTGGAGCACTGACTAAATTCTTCATTCTTTGTTGATTCTGTTTGTCTCAGATTTTGTCTGATAATATGATACGCAATATTTCTTATCATCTCTTTTGATAGTTCGATATGTCTGAAGAAAAACTGCAGGCTATTAGCATTCGGCTTAATGGAGCCAATTACTAATATTGGTCAAATGTTATGGAAAAATGATGATGGGAATATGTAATAGGCTCAATCGTCCGATCTACAAATTTTAAACCAAAGGGGTATGACTCATCTGTTGCAATTTAGGATATGAAAAATACACAGGTACTTACTTGGTTTCACTACTCTGTGAAGCCAAGTATTGGTATGAATTTTTCAAAATATATAACTGTCAAGCAAGTGTGAAATTATCATTAGAATATGTATCTTGCATTTAATTTTGCCAAATAACATGAATTAGATATGGCTATTTGAAGTTTCAAACAGAATGACAAATCGATTCAAGAATTTTATAATGAGATGATAACTTATTGGAATAAATTGAAACTTATGGAACCTTTGGACTTATACCTCCTCAATTTGATGGTTGGGTGTTGTAGACGCAAGAATAAGAAATAGATCTATTTTTTGGAGGGTTCTTAAACGTTGTTCATCATTTTTATCCCAAACGGAAGAACAAAAAAGATGAAATTTTTAGAAAAAGCCAGCAGTATTAGTGACCACAAACTAAGGTTTTGATTAGCATGCTTAAGTATTTTATTTTTTTAACTGAAAAGTTAAAAAAAAAACAAAAAAACAAAAAAAAAAACAAATTGGGTTATTATCTTTGTCAAAAAAAAAAAGACCAAAAGCCAACATTTAAATTTTCTTCTTAGTGAATTTCTATACATATTACATGCTAATGAAAAGAAAAAAATTTCCCTCCAAAATATATATCACAAGTTAATTTCAATCAATATTAATGAAGGACAAGACTGTTGTTTTGATACAAAAAGAATTACTACACGATCTAACTTGTTAACTAAAAACCAAATTACCAAGCAAACTATGTTGTCTTTGTAGTAATATTTTAGCTAAAAAAAGTCAAAAAAATGTTAAAATTTTACCATTTAAGCCCTAAAAGAAAAGTTGGAAGGTTAAATTGATGAAATTTATATTAAAAAATCAAAAGTTAAAATATTAATTTACCAAAAAAATAGGGTGATTTTAGCTTAAATCCCATTTAGGAGACTTGTATTTCAATAAGCTTCACCTAGAAATTATATTTTATTAAATTTTATTTTATATTTTTTATGTCAAAATTACTCCTAATATACCATGCACTCTTCACTACCGCCAACACCACTCCGCATCACCACCACTGTTGCCGCTGTCGTCACCACTATATCTTCAGCACTCTCTACTGCCACTTCCACTAGATTTACTAGAGCTAAATAGAAAATCGAAAATTTCTTATTTTATATCTGAAATGTCTCATTTGTTATGAACATCTCATTCTACTTCTGAAAAAAATATATTATTATCAAATATCTCATTTGTTATGAAATGCCTCAAGATATTTCTTGAACAAATAAGATGTTTCATAACAAATGTCTCATTTTGTTAAATGAGACATTTTTTAAATTAATGTATATCTGAATATGTAAATGTCTCATTATTTTTGAACAAATAAGATATTTTATTTGTATAACTATAAATGTATCATTATTTTTAAAATGAGGTATTGTAAAAAATGAGACATTTGTTACAACCACCCATCATCTTGAGTTTAGCTTCTTTCTAGTCTCTTTAAAGAGGTGTTTGACATTACTAAAATTAATAATTAATAAATTATAGTTTATAATAGAAATTGTAAGCATTTGGTAAAAAATATAACTTGTAACTGAAATGAAAAAAAATGGTAGTTATAGCATGTAGCAGAAGTTGTTAGTATTTGAAAAAAATTATAACTTATAACTAAAATCATTGACAAATAACTAAAAGTCACTATGAGTGCACCTCCCAAGAAATTGAACACTCTATATTTGGCTCTTTAACGTCCTAAGATAAGTCTATTTTAATAATTAAAATTGTTTATTTTATTGTTCTCCTAGATTATCTATATATAAAAATTAAGTTTATCAAATTTCATTATCTTAAAAAATTACATCTCATTTTAAAAATAAAAAAAAGAACTATAAATAATAATAAAGATACTACGACATTCATGTTTTTAAGAAACAACTATAATTTGATAAGACCTAACGATATTCGATCAATTTAATTTGTTATTTACATAATTTACACATTATTAATAACAAATAAACAATTTAAATCATCAAAATAACATTGACTTAAATCATCAAATTAAAATTAACTAGAACCAAAAAAAATTGCCCAAAGCTAGAGAGAAACTGAACTCAAAAATATTCACCAAATTTTTAAAAATTCAACAAAGAAGAGAAAAAAATAAAAATAAAAAGGTTTTCTAATCTTGTTGTGCGGTGGTGATTCCTTAGTAGAGATGTGAGAGGGAGAGAATTAGTTCTTTGAGGGTCTCCATTGCTAATATTCACCAACAAATGAAGAATGGGTGAGACTGGTCAACAGCAGTTTCTCGAAAATCCCTTCCAATGTTTATGTTAGTATCTTATAAACAATGCAAATAAGATGGTCCAATTATGGAGCTCGCAAGGTATTTTGACTGAGTTTCAAGATTAAGTTGAATGTATAACTTAGAGGAATTGGACCTATTTTTTACAGGGGATCCTTGTTGAACCTTTTTTACAGGGGATCCTCGTTGAACCTTTGGGGCAGGATGGCATCATCCAATTATAGCTCTGCTCAGAGGTTCGCCGCTCAAGACGGGTTGAGTGTGGTCGAAGAATGCCGTGATCAATTCAGAAGATATTTGTTAAGGTTATATATTAAAATTATATTTTTAGTATTTTATTTTATTTTAATAAATTTAATTTTTTATTTATAAGAATCTTAATGTGCAGTTTATGTAATATCATTTCTTTAATGTTATGCATAAATGTCCTTTATTTTGTACAGTATTTAATCTAGTGTGTAGAGTACAACTTGCACACAGAAAATCAAATTTTAGATTCTTGCAGAATATAAGTTATTTATTCATAATTTAGATGAAAATGGACATACCATATGTACGACTGTAGCACAGAGTTTTAGTATGTCTGTTTTGGTTACAGGAAACAGATAATAGCGTCGTCTATTATTCCGACTCTCTGCGTGTATTGAACGGGACATATTATAGTAATTAATTTTATACTGACTATATAAATTAATTCACATCCCAAAATTATTATGAATAATACTTATACTCTTAATCCTGAAATAATTTTTGATTTACGTATATTTAATATTCGTTATTTTGATTCATTAAATGGTGCAATCTTATATGAGTCTATATTCTCGATAAGTTGGATAACGATATTATTTATATGATAAATATTAATTATTGACGGAATTTACATCTCGAATGATCGGGATTGACGATATCCCCTTGAGAAAACTTATAAATTTTGATCGGGCCAAACGCTACTTGTGGATTTGATTATTCGTCGGTCAAGTAAGTTAAACAGACGGGCTTAAGAATTTACAAGATGTCGATTAAATTAAATTATCAGTAATTAAATTTAATTAGCGGGTATCGAAAATCTTTACGTGAAAAGACGAGTTAAGCATTTAATAATATGAGCGTAATGCAAGATAGTCTTGAGATTGTGAGTCATAGTGCAATTATAGTTATTTAGTAGTATGAACTGTAATTTAGTATTTATGAAAATTACAGAAATCGCTGCTAGTTTTTCATAATTGCAGATACCGCTATGAAATTTGCTTAATTACGAAAATTACTGATACGTATTTGTATTCCACTAGAAGTCTGACTCATAATTTCTTCACAGATCCCTGCTGTAACCCTATAAATATATGGGTAGACTGAACCAGTTTGATAACTGGTCTTCAAGACTAAAACTGCCCAGATTCTATCGGTACGAGTTCTTGATAGATTATAGCCCACACTATATTCGAGAATCACATAATTAATTTTATATTGACTATATAAGTTAATTCACACTCTAAGGTTATTATGAAAGTGTGTATGCTCTTAATCATAAAATAATTATTGATTTGCGTATATTTAACATTCGTTGTTTTAATTCATTAGAGGGTGCGATCTTATATGGATTTATATTTCCAGTGAATTGGATAGCGGTATTTTTTATATGGTGAATATTAATTATTGACGAAATTCACGTTTCGAATGATCGGGATTGACGATACCCCCTTAAGAAAGCTTATAAGTTTTGACCAAACCAAACCCTACAAATGAATTTGATTATCCGGCAGTCAGATAAATTAAGCAGAAAGGCTTAAGAAATTTGAAGAAGCCGAATAAATTAAATTATCAGTAATTAAATTTAATTAGCGGGTATCAGAAATTTTAACATGGGGAGATGAGTTAAGTATTTAATAACATGAACTCAATGCAAGATGATCTTGATATTATCGCTTAGAGTGCAATTATAATTTTTTAGTGGTGTAAACTGTAATTTAGTATTTTATGAAAATTATAAAAATCGATGTAATATTTTTATAATTACAGATATTAGTGAAAGGTTTGCTTAATTTCGAAAACTGCTAGATACGTATCTGAATCATACTAGAAGTTTTTGTTATAATTATTCCACATGTCCCTACTGTAACCCTATAAATATACGGGTAGACTGAATCAAATTCATAACTTATCTTCAAGACTAAAACTGACTAGGTTCTATCGGTACGAGTTCTCGAATGATCATAACCCACACTACGTTTGAGAATCGCATAAAAAATACAGTAGAAAGTCTGACAGAAGCTTCAACTTGGAATCAAAAATCGTAGTTGGACAATTGACCAAAAAAGTATTCTTCTAAATTAGCTGTGGTGGTATAGGTTTTATTTTGATCGTTCGACATCAAAAAAATTTATCTGGAGCCCGTTTTGGCGATTGTCCGTCAAGTTATTTTTTTATAAAAAATTATTTACAAAAATAATAATTTTGGCAGTTTTGACTCCAGCAATTGGTATCATATCCGTTTTGTGTTTTGTTTACGGTTTATCGAGGGGTATAGTAGTTTTAGAACTGTTATAACTTTATTTTGCAGGCGTTCTAATCCTGATTTTATAATCATCTTTTTATTCAAGTTTTATTGAATAGTTTAGATGATTATTATATTTTTTTTAATCACGATGGTTAAAAAATAGCAGCAAAATAAGTCCAAAAATTTTCATAAAATTGGCAACAACAGCCACCACTTGTGGCTTTGTCGGTAGCGGTTCGGGGCCGTTTTATTGGTTTTTTGGAACATTTTTTGAACTATTTTTAGCAATTTTTTAAATATAAAATAGCAAAAAGCATACCTTAAAATACTGTCCAGAAATCATAAAAAAATTGAGTCAAAACAGTGGATGAAAAAGTAGCATAGGCGGCGAAAAGTAACGGAGACGATGCAGGCTGTTCGAGGTTGTTTTGGGGGTTTTTTCGGAACTATTTTTGAGACATTTTTCGAAGCAAGATGTTTTTGGACATCAGTGCTATTTTGCAAAAAAAAAAAACAAGAGCCAAAACCACCATGGAAAAACCCTAAACGGGTGGTCGACAGTGGACGGTGGCGCTAGGGGCGGATGCTGGGATGTTCGAGGCTTATCGAAAGCTACTTTCCTGACTGCTTTCAGTTTGATTTTTTGAAAAAAAATAGTATTTTTTGAGAACTAATTTTTTAAAAAATAGCATCGAAAATGAAGCTTGGGAGTGGCGGCAAAAGCCCTATGAAAGTGGCGGCATGGCAACGCCGGCGGCATGGTGGTTGCTGTCCGGGCTGTCTTAGATCATATTTTCTGATATGTTTTGATACTGATGTGATATATTTGTATATCACAGTGTATCAAAGAATTCTGATGCAATCGGAATACAAGAAGCTGACTCGAAAAAGAATTTTTACAGTTTATCTTCAACAAGAGATTGAAACTCATCAGAATTTCTCTTCGCTCATAAAATCGGAATATATATATATATATATATTACATTTATATTCATATGAACTGCGTGGATGATGTATATCTATGTTTTGTTTTCTTATTAATTTAATTAATTAAAAAAATTGATCTTAATTAAATATTTTGTAAGAAAAATAAATTAAAATTTTTAATTAAATATTTTATTTTTACAAAATATCACATTTGAGTTGATTTTTTTTATAAAATCGGATATATTGAAAAAATGTAAAAATTAATTCCGGATCATGAATTAATTAAATAGAAAAATATTTAATCTAAATAAATTATTATTTTTTTAAAAATGCATAACATAAAATAAAATAAATAAATGTCTTTAATCACTATCTTAACTGAAAAGCTGAAGAAAAAACTGTGCATTCATTGAATTTATTTGTTACATTTTTGCTTTCATATCAAATGTTTTGTAGCATCAGTATCGGTCTATGCCCAGTATCTATAAAATGATTATGAACCTCAAAGAAATATTTTGGAATCAAAATCGTGCTGTTAGGCAGGTGGCCATGAAATCTCTAATGAATGCAAACATGGCTGACGGCACCCCTCTGTTAGGGATTATGTTCTGAAGATGATCAATCTTCTGACTAAACTGGAGATCCTAGGAGCTAAAATTGACGAAAAAACCCAGGTTGATATCATACTTCAGTCACTGCCTGAAAGTTTTAAACAGTTCTGCCTGAACTATACCATGAAGAAGCTCAGCTTTTTATTGGCAGAACTTCTTCAAAAACTTCAAGTAGCCGAGGGTGTTCTTAAAAAGCTAGGTTTTGTGTATGTGGCTAAAAAATAAATTTTCTCTAAGCCGAAAGGCAAGAAGAAGAAAAAGGTTTAGACATAGGGAGGCACAGGTCCAAAAGCAGTTAAGGGACCAAAAACTATTGTGAAGATGCTGAGAGACAAGTGCTATCATTGTAGCCAGTTTGGGCATTAGAAAAAGCAATGTTCCATTTTTCTCAGTAAGCATAACAGGCTAGGTAATTTATGTTCACTGGTGGTTGAAATATGTTTAGCGATGTTATCTACCGGCACCTGGTGTGTAGATACGGGAGTTACTAATCATGTCTGCAATTCTTTGCAGGGGTTGCAAAAAATCAAGCAGCTTAGTGATGAAAAAATATACCTACATATGGGCAATAATACAAGGATGGCAGTAGTTGTCGTAGAAAATGTCACTCTCAATTTTAGTAAAGATAGAATATTACTTCTAAAAGATTGTCTTTATGTGCCTTTAATTCGAAGAAATTTAATTTCGATTTTTAGTTTAATAAAGGACATATTCTGTTCATTTTGATGACTCTGTGGTTGTGAAAAAAATAAATATTTTATTTGTTCTTGTACATTGGTGGATAATCTATATGTCGTATCTCCTATCTCTCCTTTATTGCAACTAACTAAATTGAATAATACATTCAATTTACCATATAAGAGAAACTTTCCTACTTTAATGAATCAAACGTTTCTTTGGCACTTACGCATGGATCATATTAATCTAAAAAAGATAAATAGTCTGGTAGAATATGAACTTTTGAGTTCATTGAAAGTAGAGACACTTCTAGTCTGTGAATCCTGTTTAGAGGGTTAGATGACCAAGAGGCCCTTTTTGGCCAAAGCTATAAAGTTAAAGAACCGTTAAAACTGATTCATTCTAATGTGTGTGGTCCTTTGACAATCCAGACTAGAGGTGACTTTGAGTACTTTGTCAGTTTCATTGATAACTACTCAAGGTATAGATACATTTATCTGATGCATCATAAGACTGAATTCTTTGAGAAATTCAAAGAATTAAAGGCGAAGGCGGAGAAGCGTCTGGGTAAAAGTATCAAATCACTACGATTCGATCTTGGTGGAAAATACCTCTTTGGAGAGTTTAGGGATAACCTGTCATCAAAAAAAATTATATCCCAGTTGACTACAACATGCACTCCACAACAGAATGGTGTAGTAGAAAGAATGAATAAGACTCTTATAGAGATAGTAAGGTCCATGATGAGTTATTCAGGTTTATTCGATTTGTTTTGGGGACTCGTATTAGAGACAGTGGCTTACATTCTGAACTTGGTACCTTCTAAGTCAGTACCTTCTACTCCACAGAATTGTAAACCAGGCATAAGCCTAGTCTGAAACATGTTCAGATTTGGAGGTGTCTAGTACATGTGATGAAAGGGAATGCAGATAAGTTAGAACCGATGACAGAAGTCTATTTCTTTATGGGATATTCCAAGGGAATGAAGGATGGTGTATTTTATAATCATAAGGATCAGAAGGTCATTGTTAGCACCAATACCCGATTCTTGAAAAAAGATTATATTATGGACCACGGGCCCAAAAGTAATATTATTCTAGAAGATATGAAAGAAAATACTAGTAGAACGGAAGAGAAACCACAAGTCACTGATATCCCATTGCCTTATCGTAGTGGAAAGATTATCGGGATAGGTGTAAATCATGAACATGGTGCTAATACACAGGATTCAGATTCTGCACAGCATGTTACTGCTAGTACACAGATACAGATAGTGCCTCATCGTAGTAGGAAGGTTGTTCATCAACCTGATCAATATATGTTCTTGGAAGTTTCTTTTGACAAGATCCTAGCATAACTGGATACCAAATTCTGTAACTAGAATGAAGCACTTCAGGATAAAGATGTAAATCTATGAATTCTAAGATGAAATTTATATATTCCAATCAGGTCTGAAGACTTGTAAAAACACCCAAAAGGATAAAACTCATTGAATGCAAGTGGATCCACAAGACAAAGAAAGGAGCAAATGAAAAGGTTGAAACCTTCGAAGTTAGGCTTGTTGAAAAATGGTTCACTCAGAAAGAAGGAATCGATTATAAGAAAACCTTTTCGCTGGTAGCTATGCTTAAATCTATCTAGATTCTCTTATTCATTGCTGCACATTTCGATTATAAAATTTGGCAAATGAACGTTAAGACAGCTTTTCTTAACGAAAGTCTTGGCGGATATATCTATATGGTACAACTAGATGATTTCATAGTAAAGGATTAGGAGCACATATTGTGCAAGCTTAAGAGATCCATTTATGAACTTAAGTAGGCATCGAGATCTTGGAATACTGGGTTTGATCAAGCCATTAAATTTTACGATTTTAATCAAAATCTAGATGAGTCCTATGTGTAGAAGAAGCGTGGTGATCTTCCTAGTACTTTATGTAAATGATATCTTGCTCATCGAAAATGATGTTGGGGGATTATCTACAGTAAAAGTATGCTTATCTGGACTGTTCGATATAAAGGACTTGGGAGAAGCCGGTCACATCTTTGGGATCAAGCTTATGCGAAATCAGAAACAGAGAATGTTGGGCTTATCATAAGCAAAGTATACTTATGATATTCTTGCTCGTTTTAGCATGCAGGATTCCCAAAAAAGGTTTCTCCCTTTTAGGTATAGAATCACTCTATCCAATGATTAGTATCCTAAGACACTTGATGAGATAGAGAAGATGAAGTCGGTTCCTTATGCTTCAGCAGTAGAAAGCCTAATGTCTTCTATGCTTTGCACTAAACCCGGCATTTGCTTTGTCGTTGGCAAGGTTAGATATATAGTCTAACCCAGGGCAGGAGTATTAGATTACGGTAAAGAATATAATCAAATACCTGAAAAACACTAAGGATTATATGTTGGTTTACCAAGCAGATAGTCCAATACTTTTAGGGTACACAAACTCAGATTTTCAATCAGACAAAGATTTTCGTAAGTTTACCTCAGGATATGTGTTCACCTTAGGAGCTTGAGCTATTAGTTGAAGGAGTATCAAGTAGTCTTGCATTGCTGATTCCACCATAGAGGCCGAGTACGTGGCTGTCACACCCCAAAATCTAGGGTCACATGAAAAGCCCGCCGAACCACCATTGAAAAAATGAGTTTTATACATAAAATCATCAACCAAAATAGTACAGCCTTTGGAAGGAAACAAAATACCCGAGGTTCATCTTTCAATACAACATACATACAGTTCCATACATGCATGATATATCACCTCAAGGCTTACAAAATATGCCTTCAGAAACAGGCAAAACATGCAGGAATACATGATCTCATAACCAAAGGGAAACTAAATAGTAGTCTTCCACCACCACGGGCACATCTAGATCAACTCCTCTTGATCCTCAACACCTGAAAAAGGCTTTAACAAATCCCACTATGTGAACCGAAACCCAATAAAAATAGACTATGATGCAATAAAACAGGATATGCAATCACATAATATAAATTGACTCAACCACACGAGCCTAAAAAAGTTTTACTTCATAAAATTCTAAGTTTTTTCATCCTCAAAACCAAACATTTAAACAATGCAGATAACGTTTAACGGTTAAAGAAAAATATAAACAAAATGTTATTTTTCACTCGGATCACACTGCCGAGAAAAGATAAAATGATTTCTATATACCGACTCTGTCAAACCAGAGACAAAGGCAAAAACTATAGACTCGTATCCATTACCTACTCCTTAATCATTTAAGACCTGCTAGGTAATGATAAGTTCTATACGAAGTCACAACAACGTAAACCACTTCCTTTACAGGCCAGAAACCCGAGGGACAAAAGCACCCACCCCTTCCTTACGGGAATTAACCCGAAAGACAAAGCTAGCTACTTGCGCAAGTTTCTGGACTTTCACCGATGAGCAATAGAAGCCCAATTCACACACACTGTCACGGCACATCTACAAGATCATTTAAAAACCAACCCGTAGATCGGCTGCGAAAATATTTTCACAATTATACATTAAACATATATAAAGATCCATCCATCAAACATGGAGATCAAACAAAACATTTTCAAAATGTTTCTCCAATTTTATCAAAACGTTACAAATCTGATACTCAACCCCGAGGGTTAGTTCCAAACCTCCAAAACACAGTTTTCAAAATTTTCACACATCTTTCTTTTTTAAAATCACCTTTTTGAAAACTATCAACATCTACAAGTCCAATATCATGTAATAAACCAGTAAAAAGTGAAAAAAATGCTTTTTATCCGAGCAACATGGTTTAAACATAAAACATGATATTTAAAACATTTTCAACCGATGAAAAGACATATAACTGCATGTAGCACCCTTTAACTACAAAATAGTTTAGAATCCTATCTCGATGAGTCAAAACTCGAAGTCTCAAAAATTGAACCTCATTGAAACAAGAATCTGTCCGAACGGATGCGAAGCCAACAGCGTGGATAGCAAGGATCCACAAGCTGATTGTCAAAAACTAGGCTCGGGCACCACAAAAAAAAGTGAGAGAAGGTGGAGTGTTTGGGGAAAAAAGTTTTTCAGAAAGAAAACAGGCGCTAGAATATATATAGGCCACAAAAAAGGGCATCCAGTCAACTGAATTTCCCAATTCAGTCGATTGAAGGAGTTCTAGATCTCAAAAACACCTCCACCGCCACACCTCAGTCGACTGGATTGCCCTATCCAGTCGATTGAATGACCCTACTGTCAACCTAGTCGACTGGGTCACCCAGTCCAGTCGATTAGACTATTGGGAAAAATAACCCTCAGTTTTAGAATAGGTTTTTCAACCCCGAGACCAACCAATATGCTTTAGCGAAACTCGAAAAAACGTAAAGCACATCTACACATGTTGTTCTATGACAATGAAACATAAACCATTCATCGAGGATACACATATAACGAAAAGGAACACGTCAAACATAAATAATCACAAAAAATGAAACGGAAGCGGGTTTTAGAACTCTCCCCCTTAAGGAATTTTGCTCCTAAACTTCACTACAAGGTCATAAGGCAAACAACTCCGGGTATCTAACACGAACCCCAGACTCGAGCTCCCACGCCGCTTCCTTAATCCCGTGATGAAGCCATAGGACGTTGACATAAGCAATAGCCTTCCCTCTCAACACATACTCCTTTGTGTCTAGAATCTTCACAGGCCGCACCTCATATGTAACATCCTCATCTACCTGCAACTCAACCCAATCTAGAACATGTGACGGGTCAGGCTCATACTTCCGAAGCATGGATACGTGAAACACGTTGTGCACAGACGCCAATTGAGGTGGTAAAGGCAGACGATATGCTACCTCCCCAATCCTATCAAGGATCTCAAATGGTCCAATGAAACGCAGTGATAGCTTCCCGCTTCGGCCAAACCTCATCAAATCTCTACATAGCAAGACTTTCAGAAACACGTGGTCCCCCACTACAAACTCCAACGATCTCCTCCTCTGATCAGCATAGCTCTTATGGCGACTCTGAGCTATCACTAGACGTTGGCAAATCATGGAAACCTTTTTCGTCGTCTTCCACACCAAGTCAGGTCCCAAAACTGCAGTCTCTCCCACATCTGTCCAACACACAAGTGACCTACACGGCATACCATACAAAGCCTCATACGGTGTCATCCCACTACTAGATTGATAACTGTTATTGTATGTAAACTCTGCCAACGGTAGATGAACTTCCCAAGAATCTCAAAAATCTAACACACAACCTCTCAACATGTCCTCTAAAATCTGTATGGTTCTATTGGACTGACCATCCGTCTATGGGTGAAAAGTTGTGCTGAACGTCAAGCCCATCCCCAAAGCCACCAGAAAACTCTGCCAAAAGTGCGATGTAAAGCGCAGGTCTCTATCAGAAATGATAGTCATAGGTATTTCGTGTAGCCGGACAATCCCGCAAACATACAACCTACCCAGTTTGTCCACCAAATCCTTCACGTGAATGAAAACAAAATGTGCTGACTTCGTTAACCTATCAACCACAACCCAAACTGCGTCGTGTCCCTTCAGCAATCTAGGAAGTCCTAATACGAAATCCATCGTGACGTTCTCCCACTTCTATTTTGATATCGGTAATGGCTGTAACAACCCTACTGGCCTCTGAAGTTTCGCCTTTACTTACTGACAAGTAAGGCACTGAGAAACGAACCGAATTACATCCCTCTTCATTCCCGTCCACCAGAATTGACGGCGCATATCGTGATACATCTTCGTGCCTCCTAGATGCACTTCAAGATGTGAATGATGAAAATCACGTAATACCTCGGTGTGGCACAACTCTGGTACAAATAATCTCCCTGTCAATCTCGAACTCTGAGCCTCCTAATCTGTCTGCTGAGCCTCTAGCACACGTGCAACCAATGCAGGTTGTGAAGCTACTAAAAATAATGTCGCACCTCTCCTTGTCTCCCTGAGACATAGATCAAACTCACCAACATCTCCAAGTATATCCCACTCTCGCATAGCCATAGAAGCAAAAATATCATGAGATCTCATACTGAGAGCGCCGGCCACAACATTGGCCTTCCCTGGATGGTACTGCAAGTCAAAGTTAGTATTCTAACAACTCCATCTATTGTCGTTGGCGTAGATTCAAGTCTTTCTGCGAAAATAAGTATTTCAAGCTCTTGTGATCAGAGAAAACCTCCAAATGCTCAGCATACAGATAGTGCCGCCATGTCTTCAAGGCAAGACTATGGCTGCTAACTCTAGATCGTGTGTCGGATAATTCTTCTCGTGGGTCTTTAACTACCGAGAGCCGAAAGCCACAACCTTACCTCCCTGCATCAGCACACAACCCAGACCATCATGTGATGCGTTACAATATACCATGTAACTTAAACCTCGCCCAGGAATGATCAACACTAGAGCACTGGTCAATCTCATCTTTAACTCCTGGAATGCCGACTCACAGGACTCGCTCCACACGAACATGACTCCCTTCCGCGTAAGACGCGTCATCGGCGCTGCGAGTCTAGAAAAATCCTTCACGAACTGCCTATAGTAGCTTGCTAAACCTAGAAAACTATGAATCTCAAAGACATTCTTCAGTCGTTCTCAACCCAACACTGCATCAGTCTTCGAAGAATCCACTGATACCCCATTCGTCGACACCACGTGTCCAAGAAATCTCACCTCAGACATCCAAAACTCACACTTCTTGAACTTCGCATATAAGTGATGTTCTCTCAGAAGCTATAGGACAATACGCAGATGCTCCTCGTGCATCTCCCTCGTAGGTGAATAAATAAGGTTGTCATCCATGAACACAATCACAAAGCTATCTAGATACGGGTGGAAGATACGGTACAACAAATCCATAAACGTCGCGGGAGCGTTCGTCAGACCGAACGGCATAACCAGAAACTCATAGTGACAATAACGAGTTCGAAATGTGGTCTTCGCTATGTCCTCGTCCCTAATCCACAACTGGTGGTACCTTGATCTAGAGTCAATATTCGAGAAACAACTCGAACCATTCAACTGATCAAATAAGTTGTCAATCCTCGACATAGGATACTTGTTCTTCACCGTTACCTAATTCAGCTTCCGGTGGTCTATGCACAGCCTCAAGGATCCATCCTTCTTCTTTGCAAAAAGAGCTGGAGCTCCCCACGGCGACGTACTCAGACGTATAAACCCCTTGTCCAGTAACTCCTGAAGCTACACCTTGAGTTCTCGCAACTCAGCCGGTGCAAAGTGATAAGACGACATAGAAATGGGAGCAGCTCCTTGAACCATATCAATAGAAAACTTTACCTCGTGCCCCGGTGGAAACTCGAACAGATCGTTTGGAAAGACATCTGGATAATCACAAACCATTGAAGGAAACTCCCCTCGAACCCCAACTGTCTCATCCAACTTGAGAGCTAAAAAGAGGAAACCCAGATTTTCCTGGCTCCATACAACACCGGGCATAAACACCAAACCCTAATCCCGATCACCCATAAAACAAAAGCAATCACAATCAGGCATACAGATCAATACCCTCCGTCGATCACAATCTATAAAGACACGGCAGGTAATCATCTAGTCCATCCTGAGGATGACATCAAACGTGGTCATGTATAGAATAATAATGTCACGCCCCAAACTCCAGGTAATGTGAAATGCCACCGAAAAACCATCACAACCAAAATACAACAAACCCAAGGTTTCTCTCGAAAGCATAAGACATGCATACATCGACCCACGGCCACAAGAAATACATATGCTTTACAACATGAAACATATACAAAAGGTATAAACTACATAACAAAAACAAGACAACAGGATCTTGTTGTCAGCCACCTCTGGGCACCACCGGGTAAACCTACAAGACCACGTTCACCTGAAAAAAGTTTTAACAAAATCCCACACCGTGAGCCAAAACTCAAAAGGAAAAGACTATAAACCTGTAAAGCAGGATATGCAAGCATAAGCATACAAGCTCAACTACATGAGCCAAAAAGGTTTTTTCAACCCAAAATCACAAGTTTTCCATCAGGCTAGCACAACCCTCAAAACGGTTTTAATCCATAAAACCCCACATTTTTCACTCGGATCACAGACCGAGGAAAGAGAGAAGATATTTTTCACCTGGAACACACACAACCGAGGAAAATAAAACGATATAACAATAATAAAACTATATGCTCCACTCGGGCCACACCACCGAGGAGAAAAGATAAAATAATTTCTATGTACCGACTCCGTCACAAAGGCACAAATGTAGCAACTACAGATTCCTGCCCCTTTACCCAATCCCTACACATCGTAGGACCGGTTAGGTAAATACAAATTTTATACGAAGCCACCACAACGTAAAAGCTTAGTTTACGGGTTCACAACCCGAGGGATCAAAGCACCAAACTACCTTCTTTCCGGGAACTACCCCAAAGGAATTAAAGGTACCTACTCTACGAACATTTTCAGACTTCCACCGAGGCAACTCGTGCCACATACCTGCTATCCCGGTACATCTAGAGAATCATTTCACAAAGCCAAAATGTTTTTACATTTATACATTAAACATGTATAAAGATCCATCCATCAACATTGAGATCAAACAAAATATTTCAAAATATTCCATCATTTCCATCAAAACGTTTAAAAACTGAGACTCAGCCCTTAGGGTTAGCTCCAAATCTCCAAAACACGTTTTTCTCACGATTTTCTCCGATTTCAAAACCACCTTTTTGAAAACCTTGAACATTCACAAGTCCATATCATGTAATAAACCAAGAAAAGGCCAAAACATGCTTTTTATCCAAACAAACATGATTTAAACATAAAATATAACATTCATATTTTAGTAAACCAAAGGCTCTTAGAACTCACCACAATTTCAAAACTCTCCTTCTCGCACAAGGAAGTAAATGGTTGACACCAACAGCAAAAGTATCGACATAAACAGAAAATGTGTCAACACAACCAGCGAAAGTGTCGACACAAATAGAAAATTTGTCAACACAACAAACGAAGGTGTCGACACAAACAGAAAATGTGTCGACACAAACAGCAACAGAATGCTCCACTCCAAAAGAAGAAAAAAAGGTCGACACCAACAGAAAATGTGTCGACACCAACAGAAAAAGGTGTCAACACAAACAGAAAAATGTGTCGACACAAAAAAATAGAAAGTTTAAACGTAAACATCCACAGGGTGCTCAACACCACAAAGGAAAAAAGGGTCAACACAAATAGTAGAAGTGTCGACACAAACAATAAAGTGTCGACACAAACAAAAAAAGGTGTCGACACAAAAAATCAAAATTCTCAAATTTCAGAATAAGTTACTGGCGATGGTGAAAAACAAATCCAAGCGCCAGAAAAAAGTTTCTCAGCCTAAAATTAAATCAGCCAAACACTCCCTTTACAACCCACAGGCCTACACAAATCCAAAATAACAAAGATACACCGAAAAAAAAGCCTCAAACCCCTTTTTCTCCAACTGAAAATCAACCAAAAGCGATTTTGAACCAAAAATCAAACTTTTCAAAATATAAACCAACTTTTCGTGCATTTTTAAACCGTAAAAACACATATAATTGCACGTAACACCCTTTAACGACGAGATAGTTTAGTATCCTACCTCGTTGAGTTAAAAACTCGACACCTCGAACTCCGTAAAAAAACAAACTTCGTCGAAACGAAATTTCGTCCGAATGAACGCGTAGCCCTCGGTGCCGATAGCAAGGATCAGCTACCCGTTCACCAAAAACAAAACCCAGGCCCGAAGAAAATCTAGAGAGAAGGCAGAGATTTTTGTTTGGAAAATGAAACTTAGCCTCCAAGCTTTGAAAAATATCTCCACCAAAATATCTAAGACTAGATATTTATAGGCCACGAAAATATCTTCTTTTTTTTAAACCCTGCACCACAACTCCCAATGGTCCCAGTATCCGACCCATCATGCATAAAACGCACATAAACATGCTACTGTAAAAATAATAAACAACACGTCAAAACGTTATAAAAATTAAAATGGGTCACGGT
>JAOTRH010259427.1:0-36851 GCA_034768845.1 Heliamphora exappendiculata | reverse complement strand
CTTAGGAAAGGTGAACAAACCCTTTTTTGAGATTCAAGGAAAGATTCCCAAATGATCCAAAAGATATGTTGGATGAGGTCAAATGGTCGTGGTTAAGGCAGTCACCGCTGACAGAAATTGGGTGGTTATTTGGGGTTCAAATATAGGTGAAGCAAGAGGAAGACAGTGAATAATACTTAAACAACTATCTTCGGAACTAATTTAGTATTATCAGATTATGATAAAAAGAGATGTTAAGCAATGGGTAGCTAAACTAGATATTTTCCCTAAAGTTACGTCGGCCTAACATACTTCAATTCAAGTATTCAAGTCTACTTCCCTACAAAAGAATTCTCAAAAATCACTACAACAGATTATAGTTTCAGAATCGAGAGAAGATGAATGATAGCAAAGATTTTATCAATGTCGAATGTTCAAAACGGGTAATTAACAAAGATTTAATATTGAGTTCTACGAAAGAAGAGCTAGTTCAAGGAGACTGGCTTGAATCGGAGGAGAATTAAATGCAAATATCGGCCATTATTGAGGTGTGAAAACTTGAGGACAAAGGTGTTTTCTAAGATTGAATTTTTAATAGGATTATCAACAAGACTTAAGTGCAGAAGGGTTACCGACGAACGACACTTGATGGTACCGTTGAGGAATGATACACAAAGAACTTTAAGTAGGTACAAAATTTAACAGAAAAGCTTGGGGGTAAACGAGAAAGGAACTTATAAGGATGGGGTTGTGGGGTTCTAACGGTGGTTCTCAAGGTGATATCTAAAAATTTATCTTAGTGTGTACTCCCGTCTATCCCCCTTAAAATAAGACAACTAGTTGCATGAACCTTCGATCTTCGATCTCGATGCTCTTACTTGTCCTTCACATGCAGATTCCTTGTGGTTTTTGATCCCGGTGACGTCCTAACACAACTCACTACAAGACTTAGATGGAGCAGATTTTAGAACTTATCATATATAAATGATAATTATAATTAATGAAACACACCCTACAAAGCTTCTACGTGATAGAACATATGGTTTCCCACAACCCAAGACCTAAAGGTTCACTAAACCTAGGCTCTGATACCAACTGTGACGCCTAATCCTCTAGGTACATCGGGACATACGTAAATATAGATAGGAAAATATTCTAATCATTCACTCATAATTATATATCATAAAATTACATCATTAAGAGTCCTGTACTGTTTATAAGTACTGAACGATTACAATTTTACCAGAAAATTTAACAAAAACTACAATACGCCCGTGGAAACTGAACCAAAAAGTGCAAAAGGTAAAAATCCAATTCTTTAGCTAGCATCATCGGGGTCCGTTGCTCCTTCCACTCACTTTGTTCTTCGATTCCGTCTTCTTCTTTAGGTGTGACTTTCTCAAGGAACTCATCACACTTACTTGTGGCACGAATGCCATGAGCCAAAGTCTAGAAGCAAATTTCCTAAATCGTCTAACAAACTCACAACAAAATATCCTATAATACATATTATTTAATACGCAATATAATTATAAGGCCAAATAGATAGATAATTTATCATTTTTAACAGGACAAGCACATATAGGAACAGTAGTGCGAGTGCGTGATGCAGATGAATGCAATGCAGTTGCCCAACCTGATTATAAATCAACCAATTAAATTTTGAGTAACATCATTATGCTCCCGTACACCAATGTTCTTGATCACAACAGCGTATAGTAGACGTTCGGCTCAAGACGTGGCACAGCTCATGACATAACACGGCTCAGGACGTATATGACCCAAGATCGATCATATCCAACATGATTACATTCCCATACGTTAAGTTCTCATTCGTCAGCGTTCCCGATCATAGCGGCGTATAACGACTGTTTGGCTCAAGACGTGATACGGCTTAGGATATAACACGACTCAGAACGTTCATGGCCTGAAGGTAAATCAAGCTAACATAATAAATTGAATGGCACCATTACATTCCCGTATATTAAGCTCCTGCACATCAGCGTTCCTGATTACTACGACATATAATGGTAATTCGGCTCAAAACATGATACGGCTCAGGACGTAACACGGCTTAGAACGTAACACGGTTCAGGATGCATATGACCCAAAGTCTACATATTAATATAATAACCCGAATGCTACCATTACGTTTTCGTACATTAGGTTCCCGTTCATCAACGTTCCCGATCACAGCAGCATATAGCTGCTGTTCAACTCAAGACGTGATACGGCTCAAGACGTATATGGCCCATTGTTAACACCCCCATCAACAAGGATTCTCTAATCATGATATTATTCAAAATCTTCCATACTTATTCTGAATCCTCTGGCCAATAATTTATGCACAAAACCCAACCCACAAGATGCCCCAAGTGCAACCCAATGATGCTTATGGTACAACAACTCGCATCTTGAAGTACAACTTAACAATAGTATGGTATGAAACTAAACATGGCATGGTATATAAACATGACATAGCACATGGTACAACTTGCTAAAGCATCAAGTACAAGTATACAAAACATAATCATAAATTATGCGACATAGAATCGAACCATCGGTATGAGTTTATTTCATCAAAATAATCATTTTCATATACTAATTACCTAAAAAGTTCATATAAGGTTCACGCACTCAAGTCTCATAACTAACACACCATTCAAACACTTAGCCAATTTTAGGTACAAGTTTAATTGCTAGTTTCAAAGTTACGATAGCATTTTGAAGTACTTTGATATTGATTTAATTTCTAAAATTTTAACACCAATTAGATAGAAATATTTTCTATAACTTTCATATTTATCACCAAGGTCAGTTCCTAAAGTAAAAAGGTCATTTATTTTATTTTAGTAAAAACCCTTCAGCATTTTACAAAGAAAATCTTAGAAATTGGGCCTCTGTTGATGACAGTTTTGGGGAAACATTTAAAGGTCTATGGCTCTGATATTGTTTGAGCTTTTAGCTCTTGGTGTCCCCTACAAGTTTTATGTTTTGTGCTAAGGAAAGTTATTTGAAAAAGTTTGAGATTTTGGCCAATGTATAAAAAGGGTTTAGTCAGCCTAAAAAGGGTCTGCAAAATGTATTTTTAACAGAGAATGCTCAAGACCTTTGGAGTATCATTTGAGGGTATTTTGGGCTGATTTGTGCTCCGTAATTAGATTAATATGTTATTTACATTTCTCATGTTTACCAATTTTGGATTTGGCTTCTAAAAAGTTAGGTTTTGGGTCTCACAAAAACGTGTGACAGAGAGATCTGTCAGTCACTGAACCTCAATAGTGACTTGGGAAGATGTTTTGACCCAACAAGACTTCATATTTTTGGCTCATTTTTGTGGACATAAATATAAATGCATTATCTACAAGTTTTATGTTTGGTTTCAGGTTATGAGGCGCGAGAGGAGGGGTCTGGGGAGAAAATAGTGCGAGGGGAGGGGAAGGTTGGAGGAGGGTTGGCGATCAGAGATCTTGCTTGAATGGGGGGTTTTAACAGTTGTGCTAGGTTACTCGGGTTTGGTTGTTTTGAACTTTTGATGAGTGAATTTTATGTGATGTTCTGGACATTCAATGCTTGATTGGTCTGTATATACTTAAAGGGCTTCGTATTTTCTTGATCACCTGATGATGTTTTGTTCTGCTAGTTAGCCTTTGGCATTTGCATGCTTTAAATTTGTTTTCGGTTGCACATTTGAGCTGGGAACTTTACAAATTCTGTAAATGAGTGCAATGTTGTCTTACTCAAATTCTTATTAACCATTGGTAATGAAATGGTAAAGTTTTCGTATTTGATTGATTGCACTCTAGTTATAGAGATGTTGCTACAAATTTATGTTATGTTTGGGGTTAACTAAACTGTGGTTATATTTGTATGTATTTCCCTTTCTTTTAGCTGGTTTTACGTCAGTGATCTTGTGTAGATGATATGAGTAACTAAAGATTTTATTCATTATTTACCTTTTTAATGGTAGTAGTCAATAACCTCACTCATGCTAAAACCGAGTACTTGTTAAGAAGGAAAATATAAGTGTTCTTACGTTAGGAGCATACATTGCTTCTGAGGATTGAGGTTTAGTATTTAGTTCAAATACATCATAGAATGATAGAGCTTCAAACCTTATACATTGTTAGCCTATATTGAATTTGTAATTTTGTTCCTCTTGTGATTTTATTCTAGCACTTTTGTACTACCTTTTATTTTAATAATAGTTCTTCCTCATTATATAGCTGGAATTCTGTGGATATTTGTGTGGATGACATGGGCCCTTAGCAAACTGTTTATAAAATGATATTCTTGTGTTCCTTGTTAAATTGATGCTCTTATAGAACTATATAGGATCTTCCTGGTCAATTGTGTAAGAGTTGCTTGAAAATCTTCGTTATTACCTGAAATTTGGTGTTTTAACACTGTGTTACCATAAATTGTAGCCAATTCCTTACCAATTTATGTTTTGGAACGTATATTCTGAAACATGGTACATTTTGATTCCAGAACGGATAATTTGGCGTTCCCAAGAGATCCTCCCAAATCTCTCTTATTTATTTCCTTCAACATTGTTCGTATGGGAAAATTAACCACAATGAACTAAAATCTAGAGAAAGAAGAGTTTTGGTAAGACACAATGTAGAAAAACAATAGTTATAATGCTTCCTAAAAATATGTTTTACATAAATAATGTGAAAAACAATGCTCTATTGGATGCTTATAATTTGAAAGGAGTACATTCGTATATTGTAATTTATAAAAGTTTACTCCTATCGTACCATAATTTGGGGTATATGGTGTACCTCGTTCCTATTCCCATTCCTTGCACCAGAACGATCTGCGTTCCAATTAACATAGGTTTAACATAAAAACTAATTTGAAATCTTTGTTATATGATTTGTAGATCTTTCTTATAACCTGAAAGTTGGTGTTTAGCATAAAATCAACTCTGAAATCTTGGTTAGATAAGGGTATGTTAACCATGATGCTGATTCTCGTGCATCTCCTATCTTCATTTATTATCGTTTGTGGGAAACTTCCATTAATCTTCTTCCTAGTTTTACTTCATTAACATCTGGTTTCACCAAGAAGGTTGTTTCTCCTATTACAATGTTGGATATTGACGTCTTATAAGTTTCACTATATTCTGCTTTATGAATTGAAGTTTCGTTCGCCCCTATGAAGTTTTCTTCTTCTTCTTCTTCTTCTTCTTCTTCTTCTTATTACTATTATTATTATTATTATTTATTATTATTATTATTATTATTTATTTATTTATTTATTTATTTATATTTAATTTTTGACATGGCATATAGCCTATCACGTTCTTGTTCCCATTCTTCGCACCAGAACAGTCCACGTTCCGATTAACATAGGTTTAACGTAAAATCTAATTTGAAATCTTTGTTATATAGTTTGTAGATTTTTCTTGATGGGTGTCGGTTCAATTAAACCCACTAGATACTAAAAAATCATTAAGATAAATTATATATATTTTTGTCATTTTCCCATGTACTACAAGAAAATGAATCCACTTAACAAATAGAAAACTAATTAATACAAAGAAAGACCAGGGTCTGTTGAATATTTATTTTTGACAGAGTTACAAATCGTAGAAACATTCTTCATTCCTCATTAGAGAAGTAAGAGTCAGACAGATAGTGCTCGTTAGAAAGAACATTTTGACGCTCTTTCTCCATCAATGGTCGGTTGCTTGCAACTGCCATTTTCGTTGCTAGTTAAAGCATGAAATATCGACATCTTCGCATCAACATTCTGTTATCCTCTCTTCGTATCTTTTGAACTGCTATTTCATAGTCATTCTTGTTACCTCTCGGCATTGCCAACGAATTCCAGCGAGGGACCGGTCCTCCTAAGTTACGCGGATCATTAACCAACCCATCTTGCTCTTCAATCCTAAACTTCCACTCTTGTCGCAGACCGCCGTAATAATTTTTTGCACTAGAGTATTTTTTGTCTAATAGTCGTCGTGGAACGTAGGTAGCAACCACTTCTCATTATGAGTGTGGCTACTACCACCGATATCGTGTCTATAGGCCATCGTGAGAATATGAGATATGTCACAAATAAAAATAAAGAACAACTGGTGTTGAATGTGTGAGGGTAACCCATCTATTTATACATATAATACACATGGTGTTGAGTTGTGCACTACAGTGTTTGCACATGGGCAACCTTTATCGTATTATAGGTGAAGTGACTAATCACTGAAAATGTCTCGTCTTGGCCTTTCGGCAGGCCTTGCAGTCCGACTGGTCAATTACTCATTACATCATGACGAATAATCCTGTCGTATGACTAATTTAGTTACGTGACCCTGTTTGTAATCCTATTTGATAGTTCATCTGGCCCAACTGTAACAGCATTATTTACTGTTGTTTCCTTAAGTTGCAACGATCTAGTAAGTTTGTGTAAGATAATTTTAGACCACAGTTAACTATAGGGTCGTTCTTTCTTCAACAACAGTGGTTGCTGATCTAAGAGTAAGCTCCATAAGTGGGCCATGTGACTTATGGAAATAAATGAAATCATGTTTTTCCAATTTGAACCTCATTACTTATTAATATGAAAATTAATTGCTTCGTTTAACGTGTAGGACTCGCGATGGCTGCTGAGGTGCCTGCTCCAGCGAGCCGCCTATTGTCCATACCACACCGAGCATCTGCCTTGTGGGATCGCGATGTTAATATTTGTATATCATTCTTCGCCTTCGTCTTGCTCCTTTTGTCTTTTTCATGCATTTCTAATACACGTATTTGATATGTCAGGACGCATCATCGCTCACATGTCGTCGAGGTGACAGCGGACTATGGGACTAGCCCATAGATCCCCGCGTACTGGCTATTATGCTGTAGGTCAATTTTTGTGGTGTCTGTCGGATCGGGTTCATTCTGCTAGATCACAACCTCATCACTGCCTTGGTCGAGCGATGGAGACAGGAGACGCACACTATCCACATGCCTGTTAGAGAGTGCACGGTCACATTGCAGGATGGCTCGATGCTGCTTGGGCTCCGCGTTGATGGCACCGCAGTCATCGACCATGATCAGTTGCATTCCCCTACCGAGTGGCAACAGCTCTGCTCCGAGTTGCTAGGGGTCACCCCTGCCGATGAGGACTTGCGCCATGGTCGAGTCCGAGTCTCCTGGTTCCAAGAGCAGTTCACAGGACCCATTGCCCCCGACGCTGCCGCGGAGGTTATTCAGAGGCGAGCATGAGCTTATATTCTGTGGCTTATCAGGGGCTTTCTCATGCCCGATAAGTCACAGAATTTAATTAAGCTCATGTACCTTCCACTCCTGTACGACCTGGGTCAGGTCCATAGATACGCTTGGGGTGCAGCCGCGCTCGCATCTCTCTATCGTCAGCTGTGCCGAGCTAGTAAGCCCGATGTCCGAGACGTTGCTGGACCCCTTGTGCTACTACTGGTACATCGTCGTCACTTTAATTATTATCATGCTATGTACTCATGGGTACAACATGGGTGTTTAGTAGCTAATAGAGTTTTTTGTTGTTGTAGATATGGACTTGGGAGAGATTCCCCCGCATTGCCCCTGCCGTAGAGCAGATGTTGGGCATGGTCAGACAACTATTCAACACGGAGACGATGTTCTACCGGTCGGCCCGTGGGGTAGCCGGTAGCATGTTAGCTTTGCGTTGGACCATGTCCCGACGCATGTCATAACTGTCTACCGTGACCAGTTTGACCGTCTCACTGCAGACGAGGTTTGCGTTACGTTACATTGCGTTAAAGTTTTCTATGTTCAACTTCAAATATGTACTTATTTTATGTTCATTGCTAACTGTGTTCTCATTATTCTCAGATCACCTGGATGCCTTATGGACCTACTGATCAGATCATCTTGGCGCTTCTCGATTATTGCCACCGGGGCAGAGAGATTTGGATGGCACGGTCTCCACTTATCTTCTATGATGTGGTCGAGTGGAATCTCCCAGACCGCGTCCTCCGATAATTTGAGCGCCTTCGGACCATCCCACGAGACCCAGATACGGACCGTGACCTCCATGCCTATGACTGACATGGCCGAATGGACACCGATTGGACACGAGTACATGCTTCTTGGGTCACTGCATGGGGTCTGTAGAGGGATCAGGTGGTTGTCGTCCCTCAGTCCCACCTGCCGCTAAGATATCACGAGCCATATATGACGTGGTATCGGCGGGTCTCACATATTCTACTGAGTAATCCTAGTCACCGCGATGCGCCTGGATACCTAGGAGCAGCGGGGGTTGTAGAGGAGTTGGTAAGCACTACAACGTAATTTTTGTATATTTTTCTATGTCTACTAATTCCATTACTTGTATGACTAATGTCTTCTTCTTTCAATTTGTAGACACGGTGTGTCACAGACACATACCATCAGGCTGACATATGGATGTAGACCCACACCAGACATGACCCAGCCTATGAGGAGATGGCGAGTATACGCGCGCATATGTACACATTGCTTATGGTGGTGCATAGGGATCACCGTGTACAGCCTGCACTGGATCCCAGCTCTTCATCGCAACTGTCACATCATACTCATTTCGTGGACCCACACGTCTTAGCTACGTCTCGTTGGGGCTCATTGACGTTGACTGGTGCGAGGCAGCTACAGTTCTCATCTCCTGCCCCTTGCCCATCGCCCAACATTCCCTCCAGCTCCCGAGGGTTGCCTAGCCTCGACTGCGACCTCCCAAATATGATCCAGGGAGTGACGCAGGCGGATGTGCCTCAGCTGCTGTCCTTGCCAGCGCGTGGTCGTGGTCGTGGTCGTGGCAGAGGACGGGGGCATGGTAGGGTTAGAGCTACAGTTCGTGGCGATGATGTGCCTGAGCAGCCTGCACCCGATCCTAGCTAGGAGGCCACCCGCTCCCAGCTCTCACAAGCTGATATAGAGGACCATGGCTACGATGCGGGTTTGGATTAGGCGAGTTCATCTCAACTACCTACAACTACACTCAGTCACCCAGTAACTCATGTTGAGGTCACGTCGGGTACCATGGAGTCACATGTCCACGTAGGACAGTTGGACCAGCCAACGACGGCCCACCCAATGGATACAGACATACCAGCGGACACGCATACGTCCCCACCTCATCTACCACCGACAGTACAGGAGGGACCCTAAGTGTTCCAGCATAGGAGTAAGAGGCCCAAGCCACCCCAGCGTATGAGTGTTATCTAATATCTTTCTATTCTGGTTAGTTCTTGGTTTGAAGGTTAGTAGATTTTTGATTATGGGTCAAGCAATATACACATAGACTACAACCGATATGTGATTTTGTTTAACCATGCTTTACTCTTTTTTTTGTGTAAAACTATATTGTAGTGATATAAGTGATACTCAAACTAAGTGGTTGGTTCTATTCTCAGAAACCAAAGAGAAGATCCATGTAGATCTAAAGTTCACATTGCTTGGAAAGGAGAGACAAGATTGCTGTACACAGTGGACTTCAGGTACATTCGTAATTCTTTATAAGGATAAGTGGCTTCTATTCTTTGCTCATGGTGTTGCTTTATGATGTAGTTATCCACTTTTTTGTTTTGCCTTCTTTGTTCACTGTTCATTTGGTTTATATATTATATATTTTTGTATTATGTGTATTATCTCCCAAATGTCTCTTTGCTTGTCAATTGGAATTACCTTGATCGTCAAAATCATAATTGCCTTTATTATTTAATATTTAAGCATATGTAGTATTAATTAACTTGATTTGATTTTTTCTCATCTCGTGTAGGTTTCAATGTGGAAACAGTGCAGTATAAGAATGTGATATTCACAGTGTGGGATGTAGGGGGGCGAGAGAAATTAAGGCCACAGATGGACTAGTAAGGATTAGTTCTTAGTTATATGTCACTGGTCTTGCCTCTAGTTGCCCTTTTTTGTTGTTGTTGAGGTCCAGTGTAATTCTTTATAAATGTATTACACATGGTATAATCTGGAATGAATTCTTTATGTTGTTTTCCCACTTCACATTAGATAGGTGGTTAAAGAACAAAAGAAAGCCCCTTCCTGTCAAGATTCGATTTATTTAATGTATTGAGTTTCCCGGTTGCATATGTTGCCATCTTCCATTTTTCATATTATGAGATTTATGTTGGATTCAAACTTTGAATGTTGGGATTGTTAAGCAGGTGAAAATTATACGGTTATACTATGGGATAGTCAAAAAATAAAAGAAACTCTACCAAAATTTTTCGTACTATTCACCTAGAAAATTTCATGAGCTTACGAAAATATTAACTTTGAAAATATTATTAAGGAACAGTGGCACCCATACTTCGTATAGAAGTGAAGAATAAGTTTCCATGGCAACTTAGATTCTGCCTAAAGCAGTTAGAAGTTCATCTTTTAAAATTTAATATCCATTTAAAACAAGAAGTCACCTTATAGAAGGAAGATGTATCTTCGAGCTGAGCATCAGGCCATTTCACGGCATCAAGATCCATCAGTGAGCCAGCTTCTAGGTTGGTAATAACCACCTGAAAAAGTAGAACGGATTATCCAAAGACAAAAAAAAAATATTGGGACCTGAAGAAAATGCATTCAAAGAAGAGGCATACCTTGAGTGGATGAAGCACAACCATGGTACGAGGTGCTATTTTGTTTAGTTCTTCTCTTATATGATACTCAAGGCGATCCAAGCATATCACACTAGAATCACTGCCACACAAGACAAATTTGCATCAAGAAAACATTTGAAGTTTGATCCATGGCCAAACAATATAAGCAATCTAACCTTCTATTAATTCCAATGCCGCAAATAAAAGCATCTATTGAAGTTGAAGTAACTCCTTTTCGTCGTAATCCAGCTAATGTCATCATACGAGGATCATCCCAACCATCAACCCACTTTTCTGTCACAAGACGGTTCAACTGCAACAGTATACCACAGTCAAGCAAGAGTGTGGAGTCAAATATTGGAACCCATGAGAAGAAAACACACTTTTATTGAAACTAAATTTGTACTAAAAATGTGTTTGCTAAACACGTTTTTATTGAAAATTAATTTTAACATAAAACGTGTTTATCAAACACGCTTTTATAAATTTATACAAAAAACGTGTTTACTAAACACGTTTTCATTGAAAATTAATTTTAACATAAAACGTGTTTATCAAACACGTTTTCAGTATAAATTTAATTTATACTGAAAACGTGTTTATTAAACACGTTTTTATTAAAAATTAATTTTAACATAAAACGTGTTTGGTAAGCACGATTTATGTATAAATCCAGAAAACGTATTTGATAAACACGTTTTTATATTGTTATTTCATTTTCTCTAAGGTCAAGCTTAAAGTGTGTTTAGTAAACACGTTTTCTATTGAAGCGTGTTTAGCAAACACGCTTTTACTTAGGTTGAAAATTAAGTTTTAAAATTTCTAATCCGATATTTAAGTTTAAAAACTCACGTACTTAGGTAAAAGAGCCCTTTAAGAACACTCAAAGCTCACAAAATCTGGTTTTCTCTCTTTAGTATGGCTGAAATACATGAAGGAGATGGGGTGTGTTTGGCCTTTGTCTTATTGGAGAAGAGTGGGTGGTTGATTAATTATGAATGTAAGTATGTTTTGAATTTTCTCGATTTTGATTGGTTGCATAAGACGTGGAGAGACTTTTTAGAGACTTGAAATTTGGAAATTTGCAAAGAAATCAGTGGGAATTCGGCTAGGATGTGTTTGGGTGGTTTAAAGTGCTTTATTTTGTTTTAATTGCTTATTTTGTGGTGTTTTGACACTATATTGTTCAAGAAAGTATTTTTAAAATTAATTTGATGTATCTTTTTGGTATTATAACTTACTAAAATGAATTATTTTAGTGTTATTATTATTATCATAATTTATAAAAATATTGACAACAATTAATTGTTTAAATGTAGACAATTAAGCTACTTTAAGTTATTTTGACTAGATGAGTCTTTTTGACTTATTGAAGTGTGTAAGAACTTTAATAATGATTTGTTTGCCTTTGTTGGTCTATAATATTATATTATTATGTATATTACTTGTACAAAAAGTCTTGGATCGTAATAATGCTTAATTTATACAACCTTTTCTCATTTTTGAGCTTAAAAATTACAAAAAGTCAATTTTTCAGCACAAACTCCAATGTGGTCGGCCACTAAGGGAATTGTTGCCATTTTTTGATGTTATTTTATCTTTTTTATTTAATTGTATTTAAATATCTGATTTAAGGTGTCCATGTGTCAAATTTAAAAATTTTAAGACTTTTTGCTGTACCAGGGGCAAAATGGTCATTTTACCCTAATTATGAGAATTTTTTTATTTTTAATCTTATATTTCATGTTATTTACTTAATTTAAGATGTTAAGAGTCTTCTTTGAGTATTAAGATTTTGCCTCTGAGCATTTGATCTCTGTAGAGTTTTCGGGTCGAATTAGGGTTTCGGGTTGAGTTAGGGTTTTCGATCTTCTAGCGACCTATGATCTTATTAACTAACGATGGCTAAAGCTAGGGTTTGGATTGAATTGCTAGCATGGGTTGTTACAATCTGGGTGATTACTACTAGGGTCCGGACTAGGGTGTTATATGTCGGTTGGGATTAGTAAAGCCGGTTTAATCGCACTGAAATAGTTGAAAGATGAGTTGAGCTCGATGGAGGCTACTAACGACATGTTTTGTAGAAGGATGGTGTTGTACCTCCTTGGGGCCATCTTATGCCCAACTTCTGACTTGGGAGTGAATCGGAGATGTCTACTCACCTTGGTAGATATCTTTGTGATTAGTTGATATAATTGGAGTTGTTTCGTGTTGGACTTACTCATAGAAGGGGATCACAAGTTCAAAGACAGAGGACAACAGGGCCTTGAAGGTTATTTTCTATTCCTCATGATATGTCTTTCTTAGCCTTTTTGTTTGTCTTCTCCTTTCTCCTTCAGTCGTTCTTCCACAAATCTTATCCTATGTTTAAGTAACCAACCTAATGGCTTCTAATTGTTATATGAATTGTACAACTATTTTACTTTGAGAGTTGCACACCTGTGAGATAATTCTCCACCCCATGGATGAAGAGGCCTACACCTCGTCTCCAATACTGAGACAAGGAGATTTCGTCCCGAATGAAAGTATTGGACAACTTGGGATTTAAAGATAATAAGAAAGTAAGTTAGCGTAAATATTCCATTGAGATTATCAAATACCTGTAAAAGGACTCTCTACCAGAAGCAATATTTATGTTTTATTTACTAAACTCGTTCAATATTTTGTAATAAGTTGTAATGGAGGTTGAGTCGGGTGCTTTTAGTGCGAAAAGCATTGGGAAAGATGGAGGAAAAGTAGATGTGTAACAATTTGGCTCAAACCCTAGTATTAGCGACGGATAGACAATGAGAACTTAGGTCGCTACATGAATAAGAGAAACCCTAATTAACCAAAAATCCTATTTGACCCGAAAATCCTAAAAAGATCCAATACTCAGAGGTAAAGCCCTAATACTCAGAAAGTCTCATAGCAGTTTAAATTAGGTAAGTAACATAAAAGATAAAATTAAAAATCAAAACTTCTCATAATTAGGCTAAAATGATCATTTTGCTCCTAGTACAGCAAAAAGTCCTAAAAATTTAAAATTTGACACGTGGATACCCAAAATTAGATATTTATATATAATTAATTAATAAAAGACAAAATAACAACAAAAATGACCAAATTTCCCTTGCATAGCCGGCCACCTAGGAAAATATGCCCAAAATGTTACTTTTTGCCTTTTTAAGCTTAAAAATGAGAAAAAGTGTATAAATTAAGCATTATTTTGATCTAATACTCTTTATACAAGTAATATACATCATAATATAATAATATAGTTCAACAAAAGCAAACAAATAATTATTTAAAGTCTTTATACAATAAATAAATTAAAAAACTAATTCTAGTCAAACTAGCTTAATTTAGCTTTAAAACCCACACTTATTTAATTAGTTACTATCAAAATTATGATAACTCATGAGAAGACTAAATTAATTATAAATACATTAATATAATAGGTTTTAGTAGATTTAGATACCAAAAAGATGCATAAAATTAATATTTTATTCATTTTCTTTCACAAAATAGTACCAAAACTTAATTTAAACCCTAATTTAATACAAAAATCAGATTTGTCTACCCAAACCTGCCCCTAGCCGAATTTCCAAGCTTCCAAAAATCGGATTTGTAAGTCTCAATTGAACCCTACCTCCCGTGCAACCAATGGAATTTAAAAAAAATGAAAAATCTCTTACACCATAATTATGATATTTACCAAATAATTTTTTCTATATAAGCAACACTAATATCACCCATTCTCCCACTACACATTAGGCTGAGATTGGTGAGGAAGGGCTACCATAAAATTTTCCAAGTGTTTTCAAAGAAGAAGGAGAGAAGAAGAAAGAAGAAAGAAGGAAGAAAGAGGAAGGAGGAAATGATCAAGGAGGAAGCATTAAAGCTAAGTTCCATTCTCCTACCATATTTTGAGCATCAAAAGAGGTAAGTAAATCTCCTAAAACCTTCTGATATTCTCTCATAAGATAGCCCTTAATCCATCTCTATAATCAACCCTAAAGATAATAAACAAAGAATAGTGGGCATGAATAGTGGACTGCTTGTGCATGATCAAACTTTGCATGTACATGCATGTGTATATTTTTGAGTTTTATGATCTTGAGTTTTGGTTCGTATGAGTATAAGACATGCATGCAAAGAAAACACATTAAAAATACACACAACATAAGCTAAGCAACCAAAAACCCTAGGTAACCTAATTTTCTGGTCTTACCAACATTCTGCCTCGAACTTTAAAACATCATAACTAAGTGTAGAAAAATGATCTTAAAGTTATTTTTATGTCTAGACCTATCTTTTTGAGTTATCTTCCATACAAAATTTCTTTGAAGTGATTTCGTTAGGTGGAACTCCAGATATGTCATTTTTTCCAAAGAGTGTCAGATCTTGAACATTCTGAGTTGCAGACCTAAAAATCATAAGTTAGAGTGGGAACTGAGCTTGGGTCAAAACATAAAACTTGTAAAGGACATATTAATCTTAGTGTCCACCAAAACGGAGCTAAACATGTGACCTGTACCGTCTCTTTTTATGTTAAATGCATATTTGGTGTTTTTCGACGCATATTTAAAATTTTTTTTTTACGTGTTTTTAAGCAATTTGATGCGTGTTTGAGTATATCTATGCATGCTGGGTTGGTCCTGGGGGATGTTGGAAGTTGCAGTTCGAATTTCAAAAAAAAAAAAGATATTTTGGAGGCCTATAAATATATGGACTTAGATATTTTCAAAACTTCTTGACTAAGTTTCCATCATTTTCTCTCTATCTTCTCTCTAACTTCTCGAGGGCCCGGGGCTTGATTTTTGGCGATCCGATAGCTGATTCTTGTTATTGGCATCTTGCTCTATGCATCCATCTGGACATAATTTTATTCCGGTGAAGCTTGATCTTGCACGTGGATCGAGACACCGAGTTTTCAACTCACCGAGGTAGGATTCTAGATTTTAAAGTTGTTAGAGGGTGTTATATGTAATGTTATTCATTTTTACCGTTTTATATTCATGAAAAGGTGTTTCATGTTTTGGGAAAGTTGGGTTGTTGGTTTAAAAACCTTTTTTCGTTGTTTCGGTTGAATGAAAACGGTGTTGGATGTTGTTTTCGAGGCATTTGGTGATAGGCTTAGACATGTGTGAGTCCATAGGTGTTTGATGGAAGCTTCGAGGCATCGTTTGGGTTTAAAAGGGGCTGATCCGTAGCTTAAAAATATTTTCTAGGCTAGTTCAATCGACTGAACCCATGGGGTCAGTCGACTATATCACAGTTTGGTGGCTTCAGTCGACTGAACTCATGAGGTCATTCGACTGGACCGTGTATTTGGTGTTTTGTGCTTTCCAGTGTGTTTTTCAGTCGACTAAACTCATGAGGGGTGGAAATGTTTTGAAAAACGTGTTTTTTTGGAGGTTTGGAGCTAGCCCGTGAGGTTAAGCCTCCGCTTTTAAAACGTTTTAGTGGATATAATGTTTTTACATGCTTATAGATCTCCATGTTGATGGATTTGATCTCTTTTATACATGTATTGTATAACTGCTTGTGGGTTTTTAAATATTATCCATAGATGTACCGTGGCAGTGGGTGTGTTAAGTTGGGCTTCCATTCCTCTACGGTAAAAGTTTAAAAATGTGCGCAGAGTAGATCCCTACGTGCCTTCGGGTTAATCCCCGTAAATGGGATTGGTGGGTGCTTAGTGCCCTCGGGTTGTGAACCTGTAAACTAAGTGGTTGGTGGGTGCTTAGGGCCCTCGGGTTGTGAACCCGTAAATAAAGTCGGTTGCCTCCTTGAATGGCGTTGCTTATGTTGTCATGATTCCGTATAGAACTTGTCATTATCGAGCAGCCTTAAGTGGGGACTAGGATAATGGACATGAGTCTATAGTTGTTACCTTTGTCCGTGTGGTAGAGTCGGTACATAGAATTTTATTTTATCTTGTTTTCTCCTTGGTTGTGTGACCCGAGTGGAGATTACTGTGTTTTACTGCTTTTCCTTAACTGTGGCATGATATCTGTTAAGATGATATGCATAGATTCAAGGATGGAAATGGTGATTTTCAGGTGGAAAACTTGTGATTTTTGAGAGAAAAACATTTATGGCCTTGTGGTCGAGTTGGCTCCCACTATATGATTGCATGACATGCATTACAGCTTTACTATCTTTTTTCTATTGGGCTTCGACTCACGGTGTGAGATTTTGCTGTAAAGCCTTTTCAGGTGGACGAGAGGAGTTGACTTAGATGCCCGTGGTGACGAAAGACTAGATATAGTTTCTCCTATTTTGAGACATGTACCTTTACATGTGATACCTGTTTCAGAAGGCGAGTTTTATACGCCTTGAGGCGATATACTTATTCATGTATGAGAATGCATGTTTACTGTTTATGAGAGCTGAACTTTGAGAAATTTTTTATCCAAATGTTGTATATTTTTGAGTTGATGGTGTTCTAATTTCAAATTTTATTTTCATAAATGGTGTTTTGGTGGGCTTTCGCGTGACCCTAGTGTTTGGGGCGTGACAACTTGGTATCAAAACTCTGGGTTCGAATACCTAAGAGCCATGGGAATGAGGGTACATCACCTTGTGAGGATGTATGTGTGCTTAATTGCATGTGTTACAGCATTTTCCTAACATTAGCATGATAGCTTGTGGTGTTTATGTGTGTATGAAGGTTGAACCTTAGGATTGATTAGTCTTGCCTTCGGGCATTTGGATTAACAAACTTGGGAGCCATGTTAGAGACGCGTTTCGCGGACGTGATTTCTAGTAAGGAATCTAAGTAGGTCGTCTAGAGTGGCGAGTCTTTCTTGATGGTTCTCGAGATATGATGACATGATTTTAAGTGGCTATATGTTAGCATGCTTATGTGTATTATGTCTTTTACATTAGCAATAACATGTTGTATGGATGCTTATCCTGTTATGTTGCTTTCGTATGAAGTTATGTCCACGCGGGGAGGACGAGGCTGAGGTTGAGGCAGTGGCCGTGGTTCTGGCCGAAGGGACATTCCACTCCAAGATGTTGGGGATGCTAATGCACCTCAAGGACCTGTTAATGGGCGAGATCTGTTGTGTGAGATGGTCGACTCCATCTGGTAACTGGCTGAGGCCACTAGGGAAAGGAGAACGTACCTGAGCCGAGAGCGACGGTCACGATGTGTGAGTTTCGCCGTCTGGACCCTCCTACCTTTTTTGGGGATCCCAACCCTACGGTAGCTACTGAATGGAAAGAGCTGATCACCAAGATCTTAGATATGCTTTAGATTGAGGAGGATGATCTGAGGGTTACCTTTTCTGCCTTCCAGTTGAGGGGGAGTGCTCACATGTAGTGGAAGTTTGCCAAGACTACAGTCGAAGGCACTTAGGAGGCATTCACGAAGGTATTTCTAGAGAAATACTTTCCAACGACTCTGGGGGATCGGTATAGAGAGGACTTCCTTTTTCTGACACATAGGACTATGACAGTGATGGAGTATGAGGCCGAGTTCACTAGCTTATCTCGATTTTTTCAAGAGATTGTACCTACTAGTGAGTTCTGTGCGAAGAGGTTCAAGAGGGGTTTGAGGCCCGCTATCCGGGACAGAGTAGCAGCATTCAGGATGCAGGTCTTTACAGAGTTGGTGGAGACCGCCAACAAGGTGGAAGACACTCTGAACGAGACACGCAGGGATAAAGACAATAGGGGTCCGCAAGATGGGAGACGTGCACAGTTCCAGGGACGTAAGGATAAGCATTAACGGACATCTGGTCTGAGTTCACATCCAGCGGGGTCGTATCCGCCGTAGTCTTCTACATCTATACCTCCCGTAACTTCAATGTGAAGGTCGGATCAGAGAGCACTTGTTTTCTTTAGATGCCAATGATCAGGGCATCGTGCGGCAGTGTGCCGAAGTTCAACGCCTATTGAGGCACAGTCGTAGTCGCAGGCGCAGGGGAGGGGACAAGTGGTATGTTTTGAGTGCGGCCAGTTTGGGAACATCCGTAGAGATTACCCTAGAGGAGGGAGTATGCAAAGTACAGCTGGAGCACCTGTTACTCCATCCACCCAGGGACGTCAGCCATCCAGATTCGCAGAAGGGGGCGCCTCAGTACAGTTAGGAAGACAGTCTACAGTTCAGGGCCACATTGGACAGGCTAGAGCATATGTTCTTGCAAATCTCTGTTCATCCAGAGCACCGGTCGTGCCCGATGTTGCTGCTACCACCCCCATGATCAGAGATACTCTTCTAGTCTATAGATCATGGGCCAGTGTTCTTATCGACACGGGAGCATCACATTAGTTTATATCATCTGCATTTGCATATGCTTTGGGGTTGAAACCAGACTTGTTGGGTATGGTTTTGAGCATGGAGACTCTGGTCAGTGGGAATGTGATGTTGAGTCTTATTTGTAGATCCTGTGTGTTGGAGGTCGCCGGTCGTTGTTTAGAGTTTGATTTTATTATTCTAGACATGACTACATTTGATGTCATCCTAGGGATGGATTGGCTGACCACCTATCGTGCCTTTATCGATTGCGATTGACGAAGGGTAACAATTTGTACACCGACCAGAGATTGCTTTTGCTTTGTGGGTGACCGAGATGAGGGTTTGGTATCTATACCCGGTGTTACGTGGAAGCAAGGCAACCTGGGTTCCCTCTTTGCAGCTTTTATGTTGGACGAGGATGTTGGGATTCGAGGAGCGTTACCTCTGGTGGTTTGCAACTATCCAGATGTCTTTCCTGACAATCTTTTTAAGTTGCCATTGAACCGGGAGGTAGAGTTCTCTATTGAGTTGGTTCCAAGAACTGCTCCCATATCCATGCCATCTTACCGTTTTGCACCCGCTGAGTTGCGTGAACTCAAGGTACATCTACAGGAGTTACTGGATAGGAGGTTTATACACCCGAGTACTTCGCCGTGGGGAGCTCCTACTCTTTTTTCTAAGAAGAATGATGGATCCTTGCGATTTTGTATCGACTACCGAAAGCTAAATCAGGTGACAATAAAGAACAAGTATCCTATGCGGAGGATAGACGATCTATTTGATCAGTTGAAGGGGTCAAGTTGCTTCTCCAAGATTGACTTGAGATTAGGATACCACCAGCTGAGGATTAGGGACGAGGACATAGCAAAGACCGCATTCCGAACTCGCTATGGTCATTATGAGTTTCTGGTCATGCCATTCGGTCTGGCGAACTCTCCTGCTATGTTTATGGGTTTGATGAACCGAATCTTTCATCCTTATCTGGACAGTTTTGTGGTGGTGTTTGTGGATGATATTCTCATCTACTCACTCGCTAGGAAGGCGCACGAGGATCACTTGCATATTATTCTGCAGACTCTGAAAGAGCATCACTTGTATGCAAAGTTAGAGAAGTGCGAGTTCTAGATGTCTAAGGTAAGGTTTCTTGGACATGTAGTGTCGACAAACGGAGTAGCAGTGGATTCATCGAAGACAGATGCTGTGATGGGTTGGGAGTGACCGAAGAACATATTTGAGATCTACAGTTTTCTGGGTTTTGCAGGTTACTATCGGCGGTTCGTGAAGGATTTTACGAGACTTACCACACCGATGCCGCGTCTTACGCGGAAGGGAGTTGTGTTCGTCTGGAGTGAGTCCTGCGAGTCAGCATTCTAGGAGCTGAAGACGAGGTTGACTAGCGCGCCAGGGTTGATTATTCCAGAGCAAGGCTTAGGATATACAGTGTACTACGATGCATCACATGATGGTTAAGGCTGTGATTTGATGTAGGGAGGTAAGGATGTAGCCTATGGTTCTTGGCAGTTAAAGACGCATGAGAAGAACTACCCGACACACGACTTGGAGTTGGCTGCGGTGGTCTTTGCCTTGAAGACATGGCGTCACTATCTTTATGGTGAGCACTTCGAGGTTTTCTCCGATCATAGAGGCTTAAAATACTTGTTCTCGCAGAAAGATCTGAACTTGCGCCAACGACAATGAATGAAGTTGTTGGAGGATTATGATTTTCACTTACAGTATCATATAGGGAAGGCCAATGTTGTGGCTGATGCACTCAGTAGGAGATCTTATGGGTCATTAGCTTCTGTGGCTATACGCGAATGGCACATGCTTGGAGAGATTGGGGAGTTTGATTTGTGTCTCGGGGAGACAACGACGGGTGCTACCTTATTTTCAATGGTTTTGCAACCTGCGTTGATTGTACGCGTGCTAGAGGTCCAACAGACGGATCAAGAAGCTCAGATGATACAAGATCGTGTTGCTAGTGGAGAGGATCTAGCAGGATGGGTTATAGGTTCATACTAGAGTCTGAGATTGGCCGAGAGGCTGTTTGTGCTAGAGTCATGCCATGCGGATATACTACGTGAGTATCATCATTCTCGTCTTGCTGTGCATCCAGGAGGCACGAAGATGTATCATGACCTACGTCGTTAGTTCTGTTGGACGGGAATGAAGAGAGATGTGGTCCAGTTTGTTTCTCGGTGCCTTACTTGTCAGAAGGTGAAGGAAGAACACCAGAGACCGGTAGAATTGTTACAGCCGTTGCCGATATCAGAGTGGAAGTGGGAGAACATCAGGATGGATTTTGTATTTGGAGTTCCACGGTCACCTAGGGGACACGACGCCGTATGGGTTTTGGTTGATAGGTAGACGAAGTCTGCACACTTTCTCCCCATTCACGTGAAGGATTCGGTGGATAGACTGAGTAGGTTATATGTTAGAGAGATAATTCGATTGCATGGAGTGCCCGTGTCTATTGTTTTTGATCGAGACCCGTGCTTCACATCGCGCTTTTGGCAGAGTCTTTGGGAGGCATTGCGGACGAACTTGATGTTCAGTACTGCTTTTCACCACCAGACAGATGGCCAGTCTAAGAGGACTATACAGATTCAGGAGGATATGTTAAGGGCAAGTGTACTTGAATTCAGGAGTTCTTGGGAGGATCATCTATCGTTAGCTGAGTTTGCATACAACAATAGCTATCAGTCTAGTATTGGGATGGCATCATATGAGGCTTTGTATGGTAGACCATGTAGGTCACCAGTGTGTTAGACAGATGTGGGAGAGACCACAATTTTGGGACCAGACATGGTACGAGAGATGATAGAGAAGATTACAGTGATTCGCCAGCGTCTAGTGATAGCGCAGAGCCGCCAGAAGAGTTATGCAGACCAGAGGAGAAGGCCTTTGGAGTTTGCAGTGGGAGATCACGTGTTTCTGAAGGTCTCGCAACGTAGAGGCTTGATGAGTTTTGGTCGTAGCAGGAAGCTATCACCCCATTTCTTTGGACCTTTTGAGATCCTGGAACAGATTTGCGAGGTTGCTTACCGTCTGGCCTTGCCACCACAGTTGACGTCTGTACACGTGTTTCACATTTCTATGCTTCGGAGGTACGAGCATGATCCTTCACATTTATTAGATTGGGTTGAACTACGAATTGATAAGGATGTCACCTATGAAGAGCATCCAGTAAAGATTCTTGATACGAATGAGCAAGTGTTATGGGGGAGAACAATTGCTTATGTCAAGGTCTTATGGCATCATCATGGGGTTGAAGAAGCAACGTGGGAGCTTTGGTATGGGGTGCGTGCTAGATACCCGGAGCTCTTTATCTCGTGACTTTGTAGTGAATTTCGGGGGCAAAATTCCTTAAAGGGGGAGAGAGTTGTGAGACCCTGTACCATCTCTTTTTATGTTAAATGCATATTCGGTGTTTTTTGACGCATGTTTAAAATTTTGTTTCTACATGTTTTTAAGCAATTTGATGCATGTTTGAGTATATCTATGCATGCTGGGTTGGTCTCGGGGGTTGTTGGGAGTTGCGGTTCGAATTTTAAAAATTTAAAAAAAAAATATTTTGGAGGTCTATAAATATGTGGAGTTAAATATTTTCAAAAGATATTTTCAAAACTTCTTGACTAAGTTTCCTCCATTTTCTCTATGCCTTCTCTTTAACTTCTTGGGGGCTCGAGGCTTGATTTTTAACATTTCAATAGCCGATCCTTGTTATTGGCATCGTGTTCTACGTATCCATCCGGACAGAATTTCATTTTAGCGAAGCGCGATTTTGCACGTGGATTGACACATCGAGTTTTCAACTCACCAAGGTAGGATTCTAGATTTTAAAGTTATTAGAGGGTGTTATATGTAATCTTTTGCATCTTTATCGTCTTATATTCATGAAAAGGTGTTTCATGTTTTAGGAAAGTTGCCCTTTTAGTTTAAAAACCTTTTTTCGTTGTTTCGGTTGGATGAAAATGGTGTTGGATGTTGTTTCGAGGCCTTTGGTGATAGGCTTGGACATGTGTGAGTCCATAGGTGTTTGATGGAAGCTTCGAGGCTTCGTTTGGGTTTAAAAGGGGCTGATCCGTAGCTTAAAAACATTTTCTAGGTTGGTTCAGTCAACTGAACCCATGGGGTCAGTCGACTGGATCATAGTTTGGTGGGTTCAATTGACTGAACTCATGGGGTCAGTCGACTGGACCATGTGTTTGGCGTTTAGTCCTTTTCCAGTGTGTCTTTCAGTCGACTGGACATGGGCTGAGGGGTGCAAATATTTTGAAAAACATGTTTTTTGGATGTTTAGAGCTAGCCCTTAGGCTTGAGTCTCAGCTTTTAACATGTTTTGGTGGACGTCATGTTTTTACATGCTTATAGATCTCCATGTTGATGGATTGGATCTCTTTTATACATATGTTATATATCTGCTTGTGGGTTTTTAAATGTTATCCATAGATGTACTATGGTAGTGGGTGTGTTGAGTTGGGTTTCCATTGCTCCATGATGAAAGTCCAAAAATGGGCACAGAGTAGGTCCCTACGTGCCTTCGGGTTATTCCCCGTAAATGAGGTTGGTGGGTGCTTAGTGCCCTCAGATTGTGAACCCGTAAACTAAGTGGTTGGTGGGTGCTTAGGGCCCTCGGGTTGTGCACCCGTAAACTAAGACGGTTGCCTCCGTGAATGGCGTTGCTTACGTTGTCGTGACTCCATATAGAACTTGTCATTACCGAGCAGGCCTTAAGTGGCGACTAAGGTAATGGACAGAAGTCTATAGTTGTTACCTTTGTCCGTGTGGCAGAGACGGTACATAGGATTTCATTTTATCTTGTTTTCTCCTCGGCTGTGTGACCCGAGTGGAGATTACTGTGTTTTACTATTTTTACTTAACTCTGGCATGATATCTGTTAAGATGATATGCATAGTTTCAAGAATGAAAATGGTTGTTTTCAGGTGGAAAACTTGTGGTTTTTTTAGAGAAAAACCTTTTTGGCCTTGTGGTCGAGTTGGCTCACACCATATGATTGCATAACCTGCATTACAGCTTTACTGTCTTTTTTCGATTGGCTTCGGCTCACGGTGTGGGATTTTGCTGTAAACCTTTTCAGGTGGATGAGAGGAGTTGACCTAGATGCCTGTGGTGACGGAAGACTAGATGTAGTTTCTTCTATTCTGAGACATGTACCTTTACATGTGATGTCTGTTTCATAAGGTAAGTTTTGTATGCCTTGAGGCAATATACTTATTCATGTATGAGAATGCATGTTTACTGTTTATAAGAGCTGAACTTTAGGAAATATTTTATCTAAATATTGTATATTTTTGAGTTGATGGTGTTCCAACTTCAAATTTTATTTTCATAAATGGCGTTTCGGTGGGCTTTCGCGTGACCATGTTGTTTGGGGCGTGACAAAACATATGAAGTCTAGATAGGTTAAAACACTTCCCAAAGTTACTATTGAGATTCAGTGACTGATAGAGTTTTCTGTCACACCTTTTTATGAGACCAAAAACCTAAGTTTTGAATGAGCAAATCAAAAATTGGTAAACATGAAAATGGTAACTAACATATTAAACTAAATACTGAGCAAAAAGCAACCCAAAATACCCCCGGATGATACCCTAAAGGTTTTGAGCATTCTCTATTGAAAACCTATTATGTAGACTCTTTTTAGGCTGACTGAACCATTTTTTATAAATTGGCCAAAATCACTAACTTTTTTCAAACAACTTTCCCTAGCACAAATTATAAAATTTGTATGGGACACCTTAAAATAAAATCTCCCCAAACATCAGAGTCACAGCTCATGAATTGATGCCTCAAAATCGTGGCCAATAAAGGCCTAAATTCTATATTTTTCTCTATAAAATGCTGAACAATTTTCACTTAAGTAAAATAAATGACTCCTTTGCCCTAGGATCTGACCTTAGTGTTAAACATGAAAGTTGTAAAAAATATTTTATCTAATTGGTGTTCAAATTTCATAAATTAAATCCATGTCTAAGTACTTCAAAACATTATCGTAACTTTAAAACTAGCAAATAAACGTTTACCTAAAATTTGTGAAGTATACAAATAGTGTGTTATTTTGTGAAACTTGAATGTATGGACTTTATATGAATTTTGTAAATAATTGGTGTATGGAAATAATAATTTTGATGAAATAAACCCATGTCGAGAGTTTGATTCTTTGTCACATGAATTATAGATTACGCTTCATATGCTTGTACTTTATGCTTTAGCAAGTTGTACCCTATGTCGTAACGTGTTTATATGCCATGCTATAATCAATTGTACGAGAAGCATATTGCACATCATGAGTATTCCTACATTGCATATTGAGTTATCGAAGTCCCTTCCATATCTTTCATTAGGAGTTGGGTTATATGGAAATTATTCTTTCTATGGCTTTGGATCTAGGGTGTCCCTGGTTGCCATATTTGAAAATAAAATAGGAGATTGTTTATTTTAAAAAATGGAGATTAGGTACTATGAGTTCTTCACTAGCTTTAATTAGACTTTAGGTTGACACCTAATGAGTGTCCTGGTCCGTAAGGTGGGATTAGTTGGCCTAGAATAAGAATGGGTAAAATTGGATAAAGGTCAGTCCCCACGCTGTTGCCATTGCGTAAAACGGCCAAGGCATGTAGCCATGACGAGGGTTTACCTTTCGCAACGAGGCGAGGATAGGTTTGGTGATCAGGTCCAATCAAGTTTACTCTGTAATTCTCGGCGTGGAATTCATGATATTGTTCTAGAAATATGTTGGGTTGGGCTACTGCATTGCATTCATCTGCATCTTGCACTCGCATAATTGTTCTTATATGTGCTTGCCTTGTTGAAAATGATAAATTTTCTATCTCTTTGCCTTTAAATTTGTATTGGAAATTATACGATATGTATTGAAGGATATTTTTTTGTGAGTTTGTTAGACGGTTTAGGAAATTTGCTTCAGGGCTCCGGCTCATGGCATTCGTGCCATAGGTGAAGAAGAAGAACCATTTGAAGAAGGCGGGTTCATTGAAGAAGAAGATTTTAGGGAAGAGGGAGAGTTGCAGGAGCCAACAAATCTCAATAGTGCTACTTGAAGACGTAGGATGTTTTCTTTTTGATCTTTTGTTCAGTCTTCCACAGACATATTGTAACTATTGTTAAGTTTTCTGGATGACTGTAATCATTAAGTACTTTGAACAAATTCTGAACCGTTAATAATGTAGTAATTATCATATGTAATTATGAATGCTCAGCTAGAATATTTTCCTTATTTATAGTTACATATGTCCCGACGTGCCCAGAGGATGGGGCGTCATAAGATGCGAATGTCAAAAAAAGTCAAACAAGAATTGAAGCGAAGGACATGGGGTTGGTAGCGCGTATGTCCAAGCTCGAGAAGGACTTGCACAAATTTGCTAATTACATGAGAGCTTCGATGGGTGCGATGTCAACCTCAATCGTCGATGCACTGACCTAATTAAAGTAGGAATTGGTGGCTTCTCGGCCAACAAGACAATATAGACGAGCCGCTGAGGACGTCATCCCCTCCCCCACGCTCAAGCCCAATCCTAGCCTTCATGTATTTCACACTATTGAGCCGAAGAACGAAGACATTGAAATAAAGGATGGTAAAATTGAAGCAAAAGATATGTTCACGCTTGCCCTTTGTCCTTCCAGGTGACGGGGCCGACTTCCCCGATGAAAATCCTATAGTGCTCTCCTCGTACGACAATTTATATCATGTCGTCTATTGAGTCCTCTTCTGTGTTGCCTACTCCCCAGCTTCCTACGACGGTGGCCACTAGACCCAGTGAACATAAACTTCTAATATAAACAATACTTGTGATGTACGAGGGTCCTTACATGCTTCAGGGTAATGTAGGCAAGCAAAAACGAACGAAGCGCAGGAAAAGGTTAAACAAATAATCAGCTGCTAAGGTAACAATTACAAACCTTCACTTTACTTTAAATAATTAATACATTTATAGTGGGTGGATATTTATATACATTTGTTTACTATACTCATATAACTCCCCCACTTTCATCATGAAGACATACGACAATAGTGGTGAAGCAACCTACCGCACAAAAATCAATAAACGAATTACCACTTTCGACCTTTGAGATTCACTTCGCAACATACATCTTTGATATGAAGTTGTCGGCAAGGTTATATCCCACATAATTTGACTTTATGTTCAAAATATTTTTTCCTTTTGATGAGTTGTTTACTTTGGGTTTTGTAGGGAGGTGTTAATTGAAACCACCACTGACCACGTGAGACAACACGACTTGTTAACACTATGACCAAGGGAATGGTTGACTGATGATATGAGTGTCTAGATTCCTTGTTCTGTTATGTTCATCCTCACTCATTTGTCAACTACCATAACTTAATTGGCAAATGCTCTGATCATAACTTGTGTCGCTGTCAATAAAACCACCCTCCAATGAGAGCATAGTCCTGATGGACGATGGACAAATTAGTTTTTGCCTACTTATGTATCAGTATGCATGTTCGGTTCCTAATTTTTGTACGATATTTTCATTTACGTCATTTGATTTTTGCTGTATATAACCTTATTATTTTGGTTCGTGTTTGCATAGAAAATGATATTGAGTAGGAATGCTCAGACAAACTTAATTCTGGCTTGTATTTTGGCATGCATCGCTATACGGGCCACCTAGTTGCATGTAAAAGGGTAAAATTTTGCATCACTAATCTTTGTGACTTGCTTGCTAATGCATTCCCATTCTTATATATTTCGTAAAAATCTATATTCCTATTAATGACAACGGACAACACTGGTACATGTCCGTCATCTGCATGCACCAGAAAATTGTCAACATTTTAGATTCATTCCCTTCTGCCATGTGAAGTCACGGTCGAGAGGAGTCGGTCAAGATTTTGGTTAGTATACTCTTATATTTCCATATCTAGTGGTCACTACTATTTATGCCCAATGACGTTGTTCTATTTTTCTCTACGTGCAGGTTCGCTTCTTCGACCAGGTCTTACTTAAGTACGTCTACAGTGACGGGGTTGCCGTGCCCACTATAAATGACTTTTCTATCCATCGACCCGAATGGGTGCCACAATAAGAGAATGGGTTAGTTATATTCCAACTTTTATACTTCCTCATATAGTGTTATCTTTTGATGCTTTCGCATATGTGATGTAGGCATGACTGCGGTATGCATGCAAAATATTATGAGTGTCAACAACTGGATGAGTCGGACATACCAAAGGTACCCAAATGGTGTAGAAGTATTGAAATTATTTACTCAACATAAGTAGTTAGATCTGTAGCTTATTTTTTGATTTCCAACTTCATATGTAGTTGACGTTTGATTCCGAGGTTGCAAGGAAGAGGCTCGCGATGGACCTTGTTCTTCACACACATAACAAGTATAAGGCAATTGTCCTAGAGAAAATATATAAAAAGTCTGGAATTCCATTCAGTAGTTGTAGTAATCGTGATTCACCAACATTTAGGATTGTTTATGCTTTGTACTCGTGAAGAATTTCTATTTTACTTTTTAAAGAGAAATATTGTACTAATTGAGTGTGTAAGCGCGCCCATGGTGTTGTTGAGATTGACCATATGTTTAATTCTCAATATACGGTTGGAGATTTCATCTAGGACATTGTAGGTAGGATTTATCTTATTATATTTATATGTTTATTTCTGTCACGCCCCAAACTCTGGGTCACATAAAACACCCACAAGTAACCGAACATAATACCTGACCCGATAATACACTCAAAATAAATAATACATGCATTGTATATAATCGCCAAGCGGCTTACATTACATGACCCCAACGCTGAAAAAAATATTACAGCCTACATGTTTAAAACGAGCAAAAAGGAAGACTATAGGTCTTCTGCCCCTCCAGTAACCCCAGATCAATCTGCATAATCGGTACCTGAAAAATATTTTAAATCTCACACCGTGAGCCAAAGCTCAGTAGAAACTAGACAAAAGCATGCAATATAAGCTAAACATGCTAGGAAAATGAGGTGCAGTTTTTGACTCTCTTTCATGCCTTAAAACAGTTCAGAATAGTTTTAGATCATGACTCACCAGAACCAGGAAATAGTTTGACAATACGACTTGCATGAGTCCCAAAGATAACAGATATATATATGCAACACATGAATACATATCTGAACCGACTTTCATAAGCCCCAACAAGCTAACTCATGCAATCCATGCACCATGCCCAATACACTATGAGCAACACACCTAACACATATCTCTTCAGGACCTCGTTTTCATCCTTCAGATTCAAACACACGCATCTTTAGGATCACGTTTCCATCCTTCAGACTCACTCACACTTGCATCGTCATTACCACATTTCTGTCCTTTAGATACTCACACACAAGAGTGCATCATTAGGACCACGTTTTCGTCGCTTCGATACTCGCGCACAAGAATGATCGTTAGGACCACGTTTCCATCCCTCTGATTTTTGCACATGCACACATTCATTGTTAACCAGAGTTAACATATCTCGAACCACAGTTCTGTCCATCATTGGCCAGGGCTAACATTCATCGGGCCACGTTTTCGTCCATCATCAACCAGAGCTAACGTGCATACCAATATCACGTAAGGCCACATTTTCATCTTACATCATGAATAAATAAAAATAAGTTATAAATGCATAAAGCCACATATAACCTTTACATCATGACGCCACCCATCACAAAATTGACATTCAATCACATGGACAACAAATAACCCACAAAACCACGCCTAACTCAAAGGCCAACACTCAACCCATAAAACCCCGGTTCTCACATACCAACACCTTTTCTCAAAAGGGACCACCGGCCCAAACATGCCCAACACGGCCATCACAAACCCACAACGCCCGCTCGCACCCAACATAAACCCAACAGCGAACCACGCACCTAACCGTGCACCACACCCACGTTTGACCTTACATGCCACTCCCGAGGATGGCATCTAAATAAACACACGAGGCCACGACCCGACCCCCAAAGCCACAACACAACCAACTGAATCCCAAAAGAATCTAAATAGTATTTCAGTTGATTAATCCCATAATCAATCAACTGAATACCATTGAACACCAATTGGAAACCATGACACTCAACCACCAAAACCCCAAATTGGAAACCATGACACTCAACCACCAAAACCCCAAACAACCTGCCCACAAACCAATTGACTGGACCCCATCCAGTCGACCTAAACAACACCCTAGAATCTCGCTAAAAATGCCTCAAAACACTGTCCAATCAACTGACCCTCACGGTCCAGTCAACCAAACCCACAAACCCATGATCCAGTCGACTGATCTCACGTTCCAGTCAACTGACCCCCTGGTTTAGTCAACTGAACCGAGGCAAAACCCACTTTCGAGCTACGAGTTCAACCCTCCAAACCTTGAATCAACACCTCCAAACTCCCATCCAACAATCTTGGGCATGCACACGTCCAGGCTTAACACCAAGACCTTCAAAGAAACACCCAACACCCGATTCCATTCACCGAAAATGACAAAAAATGATTTTAAATCCCAAAACCCAACTTTTAAAAAAAATTAGATCTCATACATTTTAACCAGTAAAAACACGCACGATTACACGTAGCACCCTTATAAGACATGAGAGTCTAGGATCCTACCTTTGTGAGTTAAAAACTCGACATCTCGATCTACCTGCAAAATCGAGCTTCACCGGAATGAAATTCTGTCCAAATGGATGCGTAGACCACGATGCCAAAAGCAAGGATCCGCCATTGGATTGTTAAAAATTGAGCCCCGAGCCCCCAAGAAGTTAAAGAGAAGGCCGAGAGAAAATAAAAGAAACTTAGTGGACAAATTTTGAAAATATCTTTTGAAAATATCTAACTCTAGATATGTATAAGCTTCTAAAATATCTTTTTTTTGAAATTTTTGAAATTCGCATCGCAACGCCCCACGGCCCCGGGAACCAACCATGCGTGCATATCTAACCCAGATCGTGCATCTAAAAGCATATAAACATGCAAACCGAAAATGGTAAACACGCGTCAAAAAAATGTTGAAAAAGAAAATGGGTCAGGGTTCACAACTCTACCCCCTTTAAAGGAATTTCATCTCAAAAATTTAACTCAAGGTCAAAAGAAACAACCCCATCGATCACAGTCAACACTAGTACACGAGATGATCAGCCAAACCATTCCTAGGATGTAGTCAAACAAGGTCAGGCATCCTAAACAATGGCCAACTATCTCAAAGACTTGGGATCTACAACTCACCCTAACCTCACATCATCACCAACCACTGCCTCAGCACAGCATACCACCCACGGGGTTTAATACCAACTCCCAAACAGATGCAACAAGGAAATGAAATGCTCCTAATATTACGTGTGTAATCCTAAGTGGGGGTGAATTAGGTATTTTAAAAACTTAGATTAAATAATCAAACACAAGTGTATGATGTTTAGTTCACAAAAATATTATTTAAATCACTAGTCAATTTGTATTAAACTTATAAGCAAAACCTTGTGATGAAATATTTAAATACATGTATAGACAAAATTTAAAACTTCTTGTTAATTAAACCACAAGTATGTTTGAAATGAATAATAAGTCCAAAAAAAAGTTAAGCACAAATGAAGATGGTAATTTTTAAAGCCTTTTAGTTTGAAGATAATAATGCAAAATTGCTATAATTTTAATTCACAATATTTTTGTTTGCAAGATTCAATACTTGACTAATAAAAGTATAACTTTCAAGTTTAACACTATTCAAATATTAAGATACAAGAATATTTTAACTTGATGATATTTATTACAAAGTAAAACGAAAGAATTTAAACACTTTCTAGCTTAAGATTTAAAAGATGTGAGAAATAAAAGATTCAAATGATAAGAACACTTTTCTTGTTTTATATCTTTCAATTTTAATTTTGCAAGTAGATTAATTTCTTAATAGAAAATTAAAGTACAAAAGAATGCTCTTTGGATGAGCAAATAAGCACAAACAATGAACGCTCTAACTCACTTCTCAATAGAATATGACTATGAAGCTCAAAGAGAATTCTAAAGAATTTTTCTCTCAAATATGTATGAAAGACTCAAGATTTTGAAGCACAAGAGAGTAATAGAATGAGAGATGTTTGAGAGGCTTTGGATGATTGAAACAATAGCACAAAGCCTCTATTTATAGGCTCCAAAATCTAACTAGCCATTTTCAGAAAAATTTAAATTTTAAGCTGTTCGGTCGACTTCACTTCACTTCAATTCAATCGACTGGACTTGAGGTTCGATCTACTGAACTGATGTAGATCTGAAAATTTATTTTTGGTAGCTCATTCAGTAGACTGGATAAAAGTCACAATTGACTGGATCATTAAAAATCCAAATTTGTGGTTTTCCAAAAAGGTTTGATCTTTTTATGCATTGAAATTTTTTTTTTTGAGATATTTAGGATTCCTATGAGCTTCAAAAAAATATTCAAGAGATAACGTGAATGTACAAGGATCCTAATAAAATTTACTATATGTTCTTTAAGTCTTCACTATCTCAATTCTTTGTATTTGTTTCACAAAAACTTGTCGCCAAGGAACTTGTTTTGAATTTTTACGTCATGGCTTCCACTGTGTATCTTGAATTGCGCTAAGCATATGTTTCCTACTAAATAATCTCAATGTGCACAATTAGATACATAGGTTTGTTATCATAAAAAATGGTTATTGAAGTCTTGTTAGGCCAACAATCTCTCCCTTTTTTGATGATGACAACCACATTGCAAAATAATGTAGGAAAGCTTAAATAAAACTCCCCTTATCAATATGCATTCAAGTAAATCTTTGAAAGAGTATTTTTCAAATGTTTCTGCATTAAGCATATAACCACAATTATCTTTTGAATGGAACATCAAATAAGCTTTGCAGATATTGTCCATAAAGATTCAAGCATGATTGCATATGATCAAAGCATAACATAACGTTAATAAAGATGCAAGAAAGATTGCAATACCAATATAAACATAGCATAAGTATCCAAGCATATAAGCATGTCACATAAGTAACAAAAACCATAAGAGTGGCAAAAAAACATAAGAGTAGCACAAGTACATAAGAATAAAATAAAGTACAAATTTGTGCTCTCATCATTCTTTCTCTCTTTTCCAAGCTTTCCTTCATTTGATTCTCCCCCTTTTGGCATAATCAAAAAGAGGTAGAGTGAGAAGACTCAGAGTCATCGGCAGCATCATCATCATCATCATCACCCTCATCTGTGAGTGAAGAGGTAGCAGAGGGAGGTACACCCAAAGCCTTTTCAAGGTGACCAAGGCGAGAGCTAATCTTGCCAAGCTTCTTTTCAATGTGTTTGGAAAAAGAGCGAACCAGTTTCTTTAAAAAGGAGCGTGTCACAAGGGCAGTATCATCATTTGTGGGATCAATAGTGGTGGTAGGAGCAGAAGGAACATCAGCCTAGGCATAAGCAGCACCCTTGGCCTCCTCATCACTGTCTTGTACTACTTAAGGAACTGCCCTTTGATGTTAGGGTAACCACTGCCCATTTTGTAAATGATAACCCATTTGCTTCAAGGTAGTGGTGGTGAGAAAGTCAGAGTTTTTAGGTGGAAGAAAATTTGAAGGAGAAGGAGAAAAACCAAAGGATTCAAAAAGAGGTGTGAGAAAAACTCCATAAGGAAGAATATGGCATTTGGAACTTTCTTTGGCAAGCATCCATTGGCATATGAGAGATGGAAGGTCAAGGCATATTTCTTTGTAAATGCACCACAATAGAAATCGGTCCAGATAAGAAATGTAGGTGCGAGATCCACTACGAGGTAATATATTGTATGTAATAATGAGATGCAAAATTTTGGCCTCGAGTGTGAGTTGTGAGTAAGATGGGAGAGGGGAAAAATTAAGAGGAGGTTTAGTCATGATCATGGATAAAAATGTTCCGGGAGTAAAATCGTAAGCCATAATCCATGATTGAGATGAAATTTGGGGACATTTAAAATATCCTCTTCCTATTCCAAAAAGAGTTGTTATGTCTTTATCGGAAAATTTATAATTTTTTCTGTAGAGATAAGTGGTGAAGTGAATGTAACGATCATTTGGATTTGGGAAAAGTTCTTGAGAAAGATTTGCATAAAATAATCATGTAATTTGAGGAAACATGCCCTTTGGTTTATAGAAGATATATGGCCCCCAACCCATTCTATTGAAAAGACAAATGACACGAGGAAAATAGGAATCGATGAATCTCATATTAAGAATCTTACCAAAGATGGGATCTAGAGATTGGAGATGATGCTTGTAGAGGATTTCGGCTTTGCTCGAGTTAAACCATTGGTCATTCTCGTCGGTTGAATCATCTCTTGCAATGGATTTCCCCTTGCCACCTCTAACCTTAGGTAGCATTGAAGGGTTTTGAGAGATAGAATGGTGGTGTGAAAAAGGGGTTTTAGTTGGAATCCTTTTGAAGTGAAAAACCAATATATTCGTGCCCTAGGAGGGAGAAGCCGAGAGTTATAATGAAATAATAAAGGGTAAATGCAGTTCGGCTTTTCATATTTTTCAAAATCCCCGAGGGTTCGATTGATTGGACTGGTAAGTTCAATCAACTTGACTGAGAAAAATGGGTTCAGTCGACTAGAATTTGGGCCTCAGTCGACTGGACTGTGATTTTTCAGAATTCTGGTTTTCTTTCAAAGAACAAGAGCTTGAAAAATGTTTTAACATTATGCTCATAATAAAAGAGTTTTCATACAACCTCTCGAACATGCATAAGACCCAATTCTCGTCTAATAATGATAAAGCAATCCTCATTAAGAGGTTTAGTAAAGATATCTGCCCATTGTTCACTAGTACTGACAAATTCTAAAAATATATCACCTTTTTTAACATGATCACGAAGAAAATGATGACGTATCTCAATATGTTTTGTTCGTGAATGCAAAATTAGATTTTTAAAGATATTTATTGTACTTATGTTGTCACATTTAATTGGCACAACATCATATTTTAACTTAAAATCATTAAGTTGTTGTTTCATAAATAAAATTTGTGCACAATAACTACCCGCAACTACATATTCAGCTTTAGCGGTAAGTAAAGCTACAGAATTTTGTTTCTTTCAAAACCAAGAGACAAGTGATTTTCCTAAGAAATGACATGTGTCACTAGTACTTTTATAGTCAATTGTGCAACCAGCAAAGTCCGCATCAGAATAACTTCTCATTTCAAAAGATGTGAACTTAGGATACTACAAGCCTATATCTATGGTGCCAACTAAATATCTTAATATTTTTTTACAGCAATTAGGTGTGATTCTTTAGGAGATGCTTGATAATGTGCACACATACATACGCTAAACATTATGTCAGGCCTACTTGCAGTTAAATAAAGTAAACCACCAATCATACCTCGGTAGAGCTTAGTGTCTACTGGTTTTTCTTCCTCGTCATTGTCAAGTTTAGTTGAGGGACTCATTGGAGTACCCAAAAATTTTCCATTTGAAAGCGCTTGAGCAGCTCACGTACGTACTTTGATTGGTTGATGAAAGTTCCATTCTTCGCTTGCTTGATTTGGAGTCCAAGAAAGAATGTGAGCTCTCCCATTATGCTCATCTCAAACTCCTTTTGCATGTAAGTGGAAAATTCCTTACACAAATTTTCATTAGTATCACCAAATATGATATCATGTACGTATATTTGTACAATAAGCATGTCTTCTTTGTTAGTTTTAGTGAATAAAGTTGTGTCAATTTTTTCTCCTGTAAAACCATTCTCTAATAAGAAATTACTTAGTCTTTCGTATCAAGCTGGAGGAGCTTGTTTTAAACCATATAATGCTTTTGTTAGTTTAAATGCATGGTTTGAATAATCATAGTCTTCAAAACCAGGTGGTTGTTCAACATACACTTCTTCATTTATAAAACCATTTAAGAAAGCACTTTTTACATCCATTTGAAAGAGTTTAAAATTCTTATATGATGCATATGCTAATAACATGCGAATGGCTTCCATCCTACCTACAGGTGCGTATGTTTCTTCAAAATCAATTCTTTTTTCTTGATTATAGCCTTGTGTAACTAACCTAACCTTGTTCCAAACTTCATTTATTTTAAACTGATTTAATTCATCTTGCATTGCCAGTATCCAAGATTCATATTCTAATGCTTCATGTATTTTTAGGTTCTTCTTGTGAAAGGAATGCAAGGTGATCACAAATATTTTTAAATAAAGATCGAGTACTTACACCTCGTGAAGGTTCACCTATGATTTGATCCATAGGGTGATCCTTCACTATTTTCCATTCTTTTGGTAGGTATGTGTATGCATCATCAATCTTGATGCTTTTACCTTTGTCTTCCTTGATTTCTATTTCTTCCATTCTTTTATTAATGTCTAAATCATCATTAACTGGAATCTAAGAAGAAAAATGGTTAGCTTCATCAAAGGTAATATGAATAAACTCAACTAATGTCATAGTTCTTTTGTTATATACTCTATAAGTTTTACTATTAGCAGTATACCCAAGAATGCCCCTGCAACTGAAATCCCAAACCTGTCGTCGCACGAGGTAAACACGACTTGATGATGTGATCTCCATAGAAACTGCCCACACGTGCAAGTTCCACTGTCACCCATGAGACATCCATAAGCATTGGATCAAGATCCAACTCATGCTGCCAAACTCCAACACAGAACCCTCGCCAAACACAACTACTCCAGCAACAAACGCAAAGCAAGAGACCAATTCACCACGGTAGTTGATCTCAAACATGCTCTATGCTCCAACACAGAGACTATCACCCTCGTCCTCATTGCCACATACTTGCTCAATCACACTTCACAATACACACCACGGACTGTCTCCACGGTGACAAGTCCAAACACACGACGTCAAACTCCGATATCGATCACAAGAAGTCACATGTTCCACACAAACTTTACCCAAGTTCTGACGATCACCGACTTTGATACCACATCATCACCCTATCGATGTCGACATCACCATCATTGAAGCTGTTATGACACCGATCCACGAGCAACAACACAACACCCACTCCAGAGAGAAGCTCA
>JAOTRH010259207.1:0-39813 GCA_034768845.1 Heliamphora exappendiculata | reverse complement strand
TATCTCTCATAAAGAAAAGATATACAGTTCAACATGCATACAATATATCGCCTTATGGCGTACAAAACCTGCCTTCAGGAAAAAATATACCAAAAAGAAGGAAAACTGTAAAAGCCTTCCGCCACTGCAGGCACCACCAAGCTATACCTCATCCACATCATCGCCTGAAAATGGTTTTACAGAAAATTCCCACCCGTGAGCCGAAGCCCAATAGAAAATAGATAATAACCTGTAAAACAGGAATGCGCAATCATACGGTGAGAGCGAACCCAACCACAAAACCAAAATAGGTTTACCATTCAAAACCCTCAAGTTTTCCCGTCAAACCACAGAAGTCTCCCAAAATGGTTTTATTAACATAAAACCTCTTGTTTTCATCCTTAAAACCATGTGATGCAAATGTTGCAAATAACCAACCACAGTTAAGAAAAAATAGTAATCAAAACATCGTTACCTCGCGAAATGTATCATCGCGGAAAATAAGAATAAGATCCTATGTACCGACTCCATCACAAGGGGATAAAGGTCACAACTATAGACTCCTGTCCAGTATCTAACCCTCAAATATCGTGGGATCACCTAGATACACACAGGTTCTATACGGAGCACCATAAAGAACTGCTTAATTTATGGGTTACAACCCCGAGGGAGCTAAGCACCCATCCATCTTAAGTTATGGGAACTACCCCGAAGGACCTGAGTACCTACGCTACGCACATTTTTGGACTTACACTGATGGCAACTCGTGCCACATACACGTCATCCCGGTACATCTAGATAATCTTCTTAAAACATTTCTCAAATTGCTACATTATTCATGTACATAGATCCATCCCTCACCAGAAGATCAAAACAAAATATTTTCAAAATGTTTTCCCCAAAAGCAGTTATGCAATGCATGTATAAGCAAGAGATCCAATCCATGAAGCCATGGAGATCAAACCAAAGGATGTAAAAACATATTTTCATGTAAACATTTTAGAAAGCGAGCCTCAACCCCTAGGGTTAGCTCCAAACCTCTAATAAACACGTTTCTCCCAAAGGTTTTCGTAAAAACTCCTTTTGCAAACCATCATTTGCCCAAACAAACCACCCGAACCATCAAAATCAACACCAACAACCCACACAGGACCCCAGTCGACTAGCCCAAGCCCCAAGTCGACTGAAAAACTCTCTGAAAAAGAGAACCAAAAACAGAAGCAATTTTAGTCGATTGACCCTCCTGGTCCAGTCGACTGAACTCCCCAAAGCTAGATCCAGTCGATTGACCTCCAAGGTTCAGTCGACTGAACTTTCCCATATTTTGTTTTGAGCTACGGGTTCACTGGTTTTTGCTCCCAAAACTCAAATCGAACCTCCAAACACCCATCAAACACTCATTAAATAGCCTCATACCTCAACACGCCCAAGCCTCGCACCACAACCTCAAAAGAAAACCCTCAAAACATACTTCCATCCACCGAGAATGCCAAAATACAGTTTTAAATCAAAAATCATATCTAAAACATAAAATCACATTTCATACGTTTTTAAATGGTGAAACAGTATAAGATTACATATGGTACCCTTATACAGTAGTAGAATCTGAGATCCTACCTCGTTGGGTCAAAAACTCGACGCCTCGATTTATGTGCAAAATCAAACTCCGACGAAATCAAAATCCGTCCAGATGGATGCGTAGACCACGATGCCAATATCAAGGATCCGCTGTTGGATCGTTCAAAATCGAGCCCCGGGCCCCCGAGAAGTTAGAGAGAAGGCAGAGAGAAAAAGGAAAAAACTTAAGAGTTAAGTTTTGAAAATATCTTTTGAAAATATTTAACTCCAGATATTTATAGGCCTCCAAAATATCTTTTTTTTTAATTTTTAAAATTCACACCGCAACTCCACGCAACCCCCTGGACCAACCCCGTATACTCCGATTAACCAAAACATGCATCATAACTCATATAAGCATATTAAGGCAAAAACGCCAACACGTGTACAAAACACCAAATATACATAAATATGAAAATGAAATGGTATAGGATCTCACAAAGTTGTTTGGACCCGAGATAGTTTAAATTACCCCTGATAAGATTAAGTTGATCTGAGAGAAATTGATTTAATCGTAAGACAGGCAGAAGAGTTGTGCAGATAATCAGAGATGCGACCTGGAGTTTGTTATAGGGGACCGTGTGTTCTTAAAGATACCACCATGGAAGGGTATGATTAATCTAATAGAGTTTTGCCCTGTGAGGGTGTGGGTAAGCCCGATATGGGTGTGTGTGTGTGTAAGTCCTACAAAGGTATTGTGCAAAGCTCGGTAAGGGTGAGAGTTGGTCTTCAAAGGCATTGAGTTATAGTTCCTTTTAAGGGTATGTGTTAGCCTTTAATGGCATTTTGAATTGTTGAATAGAGTTGTGTGTCAGAAACTATTAGTTTGAACTGTGGCTTTGGCTTTAAAGCCTTATCATGAGAAATATCCATGTCTCTTTGAGCAAGATATGTAAATTTTGATGACAAAATTTCTTAAAGGAGGGTAGATTGTAATAACCCAAACTCAAGATACGAATAAAAAAGAAAGAACATCTCAAAAGAAACGAAATCTCGAACCTAAGTTCGGTAAGAGGAACTGGCCCGATCGATTAACCTTTTCGAGCCCGAGATCCAGGAAAGAGGGAGGACCACACAAGCATATATTAAAACTCTAATGTTGAGAATAAGAATTCAAAGTTATAAGTCCAAATCGTTTAAGACAAGAGTTACGCTCGAAAAGTCAAGAAATGAACCAATGTGAAAATATCCGAATTTTCTTCTACAATTAAATAAAGAAAATTATTTTGATATATATATATATATATACATTCAAGTGGCTAGACCTAGGAATTTTTGCCAAACTTGGTGACCAAGTTTCATAAACCCAAGTTAAAGTAAAGTAACTAAGGTTAAGCAAACTAACCCATGGCTAAGGAAGCTTCTCAAACATGCTTTACCCACTAACTTTTTCTATAAAAAAAGGCAATTAAATCTCTCATTTCTTCTCTATATTTCGTGCCATAGTGAGAAGAGAGGAAAAGAAGAAGAAAAGAAGAAGGAGGAGGAAGAACGAAGGAAATTTACGAATCCATGAACCTAAAGCTAAGTCCAAGGCTTTCCATCACCAAGAAACAACTTCTAAACAAGGTAATCAAGGCTCTAACACATCTGGTTTTATACCTATCAAATACCTATTTCATCATTTTCAAACACAAATCAAATATCAAGAACCAAAAATGAACTGAAAAGGCGTTATGATGAGATTTTGGGGCTTTTGGTGTGGGTGTTATAGTTTTGGAGTTTGCATGAGGTTTTCTAAGGGATTCATGGCATGATAAGGATATGGAGTTTTACTATTTAAGAGTATAAATCATGTATGTAAAGAAAATAGATCAACTCTTGTCACACATGGTGCTAGGAGGTTTGAACTAAACATGGCCTGCAAATTGAGCTTTTACACCTCTCTGCCCTGATCTTTGGAATATCATAACTCAATGTATAAAAATGATATAAGTGTGTTCATTATATCCAGACCTAGGTTGTTCTGTTATCTTTCATCTAAAATTGGTTTGAACTCATTTGAGTATGTAGAACTCGATATATTGCAATGCTACCAAAGTGTCGGTTTCAGACCAGTCAACAATGCAGACATAAAAATCCTAGTTTAAAATGCGATCCAAGTTTTGGCCAAAACATGAAAGTTGTATACAACATGTGTATCTAGATATCCACCACAAATGAGCACAAAATAATGAGTTTTGATAGGTTAAAACTCCTTTTAAACTCTTTGTTGTGTTTTAGCCCTCAAGGGACACTTCTGTCACATATTTTTATGTAGCCCATATCCCATATTTTTAGTGATCTATTCCAAACCTGGTCTACATGAATTTTGTAGATAACATATTGAAGTACGTGCTACCCAAAAAGCAGGCCTTATATTGTTGGGATGATTCCCCAAAACCGTTTCAAACCCTCTGTCCAAAATTGACTCTTCTAAGTTTTGGCCCCTGGTAGAACCTATTTTCTACAATGGCCGAAACGTCTAACTTGTTCCAAACAACTATCCTTATCTCTAGACATGAAATTTGTAGGGGACATGTTGAACTAGACCATACTCAAAAATGGCCTCATTTGGACTTGTTATGGTACCCCAAAACCGAGACCAACAGTGACACTTTTCTAACCAATTCTCTAAGCAAATGCTGAACCATTTTCGTTTCCGTTAAGTTTTCCACCTAGTTGCCTTAGGTTATGGCCTTGGTGTAAAACATAAAAGTTGTAGAGAATATTTTAATCTAAATTTTCACCGAAAATCATTATCCAACTCCAAGTCTAAGTATCTCAAAATGCTGCGGTACTTAAAATTTAATAATTGTGAGAGAGTAATAAATGGTTAAGTTAAATCCTTAAACAGTTGAAGAATTGGGCAAGGACATAGTACCCTTTAAACGTAAAAAAAAGTAACCATGGTCCCTAAAATCAAGAAAATATTCAATGGACAGAATCATTTTAGTACTTTACGTTCTAAGAGGGGTAAAACTCCCTTAGAACATGAGAGTGCTTAGCTATTATCTTGAACTTGAGTTTATATAAATGATGCTTAAAAAGGTTTTGAAGCGCATGTTTTGAACTATAACCAGTTTGATGATTGCATGAACCTGTTGTTTTCAAAAGCCATGATGTTTTTAATTCAAATGTACTATTTATGATATTCTGAGCTAGCATGATGTCATATTTGCTTGCTAAGCATGGAAGTTTTGTTACCCGAGGAGCAAGCTTAGCTCGCTAACAAAGGCTCAATTCGTATGTATGTAAGATAAGGTGAGAGTGCTTAGCTATTATCTTGAACTAGAGTTTATATAAATGATGCTTAAAAATGCTTTGAAGCGCATATTTTGAACTATGACTAGTTTGACGATTGCATGAACCTATTATTTTCAAAAGCCATAATATTTTTAATTCAAATGTGCTATCTATGATATTCTGAGCTAGCATGATGTTACTATGAAAGTATGGTTAATGTTGTGTGGTTGTTCCAACATGCCAAGTTATAAGGGTTTTTAGCCCTTTATATCCCGTTATGAGGGAGGTTACCCAACTATGGGTTTTTCGTTAGTCCCTTCAAGGGAGGTTTTTCGTTAAGCTGGGATTTTTGCCATAAAGGCTTTTAGGTTGAGTCCCAGGTTTTAGCACATACCACTTGTGCTTGGTGGAGAGTGGCCCTCATTATATCACGTAGTTATCCATGCATTGAGAATTGAGGTTTCGATACCGTCGGAACTCTTGATCATGAGGTTGACGACTACTTGGACATTGTTGGGGTTCAAGTCTAGATTTGAGAAAGTGGTCGTGCTTTTTAAATTTTTTGCGATTTAGCTAGGAACATATTTTTGTTTGCAATACTGAGAAGGTTTTGTATAATCTGTGATATTTTCATGTTCAAGAAAATGCATAAATTTCTATATTTTTGTGAAAAATGTGATGAACTATTTTAGAAAGAGTTTTCATTTATCCTTAACTAAGTAACTGTCTTTTCTGTTCATGATAATGCTAAGTGTGCTCTCCTATAACCTCTGTGGTTGTAGAGACTAGGAACGGCTAGGAGTTGGTCCACCACAAGCGTCGTCGAGTAGTTTTGGCTATGGTGTTGGGAATTATTTTGGTTTAGTTTTTGCAGAGTTTCGTGTATAAGACCCTGGAGGTTTTTGATGTTTTAGAAGTAATGCATGCCCTTGGAATGGCGAATCCCTAGTGACTCATGTATACCTCTTTTGACATTAAAGTGTTGTGGTTGCTTTGAAGTTCTTGTTTAGTCTCTTAATGTCTTTATCTCTTGTCTTTCTCTTTGGCCGCCGGTCTGCGGCGGGATCACATCCCTTGTACAAGTTTAGTGCCTTCCGGGAGCAGGGTGCTACATGTCTTGGTTATGAAGAATAGATAATAGCGTCGTCTATTGTTCTGACACTTTATGTGTATTGAACAGGACTACATTTGGGTAATTAATTTTATATTGACTATATAAATTAATTCCCGCTCCAAGGTTATTATGAAACTCTTAATCCCAAAATAATTATGATTTACGTATAATTAATATTCATTGTTTTGATTCATTAGACAGCGCGATCTTTTATAGGTCAATAGTCCCAATGAGTTATATAGCAGTATTAATTATATGGTTAATAGTAATTATTAATGAAATTCACATCCCATTTGTCCAAGATTGACGATACCTTCTTTAAAAAGCTTATAAGTTTTGATCGCGTCAAACTCTATAGGTGAATTTAATTATCCGGCTGGTAAATAAGTTAAGCGAAAGGGCTTAAAAAATTTTAAGAAGCCGATTAAATTAAATTATCAGTAATTAAATTTAATTAGCGAGAATCTATCGAAAATTTTAATATGGGGAGATGAGTTAAGCATTTAATAACAGACGCTCAAATTATAGGTTTTAAGAATATGGCTGGTAGTGCAATTACGATTCTTTAGTGGTATGAATTGTAATTTATATTTTTATGAAATTACCTCACGGGTAGGCAATTTTTCATAATTACATTAGAAACTCAAGTCATATTTACCCAACATGTCCATGTTGTTGCTCTATATATATGCAGTTATGCTAAACATAAATTATAAGTTGTCTTCAAAGACCAAGGTTTCCACGTATTTCCTATTGTGATTAGTTTAGCAGGATTAAGTTCATGAAGGATCGTAGTACGCTCTACATTTGTGACTCGCATCGAAAATACAGTAGAAGGCTTGATTACGGCTTCAACACAAAGGATTCAAATTCATGGTTGTTGCAGTAACCGAAATCAATCTACCAGATTTCGAAAGGTATAATCCCAAATCTAACTTTGTGAGTACGGGTTTTATTTTAATCGTTTGACATCAAATTTTATTAATCTGGAGCCTGTTTCGACGATTGCCCATTCAAATTTTTTAATCAAAAAATCATATTCAAATCAATAATCTTGGCAGTTTGCCTTCAACAATTGGTATCAGAGCCGTTTTGATTATGTTTATGGTTAATCGAGGGACCAGGTAGATTTAGTGATAGTAAGTGTGTAATCCCAAGAGGGGGTGAATTGGATATTTAAAAAAAATTCTTAGATCAAATAGTTAAATACAAGTGTATGATTTTTATTTTACAAGAAAATTACTTATTTAAATCACAAGTAAATTTGTACTTATAAACAAGAACCTTTTGTTGAAAGATTTAAGTACAAGTGTAGATTTACAATATTTAAGACTTCTTGTTAAAAGATAAGTATATCTTAATTGAACTATGTAAATAAAAACCTTTTAGAAGTTTTAAGTGCAAATTTTTGTTCACTTCTTGTTAATCAATTTCAACACTTTTCTTGTTTTAACAATGTAAAATATAAGTGTGGCTTTCAACTTTAATTTGCAAGTATACCTTTTTTTAAATATGGCTTCTTGATTAAAATGTAAGAATATTTTATTTTGCAATGTTTCTTGCAAAAAGAAATTAAAATATTCAAAACTCTCTAGCCTTAAAGGATGCGAGAAATAAAAATAAATGATTCAGGAGCAAGTGTATGTGATGTAACAACAAGCAATAAAGTAAATAAAAGAAATGGGCAAGCAAGAAAAAAGAACACCAAGATGTTTATAAGGTTTGGCGCAACGGCCTACATCCTTGCCTCAAGCCAGCCGCTATGAGAGTTTCTTACTACCTCTCTTTCAATAGGCAGAGAAGCCTCTCTCCTTAGTCTAAGTAGAGTAGCCTTTTCTTGAGATTGTACCCTTCTTAAGCAATCTAATCCTTGTAGGCAAATTAGCCTCTTTTGAGAAATACTTTTCTCAAATACAATATAACAATTAGAATGATATGAGAGTGTACAAAGAACGCTCCTTGGATGAGCAAATGAGTACAAACAATGAAAGCTCTAAACTCACTTCTCAAGAAATATAACAATGAAGCTCAACAAAGAACTCTAATGATTTTCTCACAAAAATATGAATGAAAAGCTCAAGAATTGAAGCACAAAGAGATTTTATATGAGAGAATATTTGAAAGACTTTGAGTGAGTAAAACAAGAGCACAAGGGCTCTATTTATAGACCTCAAAATCTGACTAGCCATTGGGCTAAATAGGGTAAGTTCAAACTAGCTGTTTTTAGCAAAAATTCAAATTTAAGCTTGTTCGGTCAACTAATGAAACTAGTTCGGTCGACTGAGCTTGACTTCAGTCAATTGGACCCCAATGGTCAGTCGACTAAACTGCTTTAGATCTAAAATTCTTTTTTTGGCAGCTTAATCAGTCGACTGGATATAAAGCCTCAGTCGACTGGATCATTAAAAATCTAGATTTTTATTTTTCCAAGATATTTTGATCACCTTTTGAGTTGGAAAAAATATTTTTATGACTTTTAGGATTCCAAGATATTTGTATCTTGGATTGTGCTAAGCATATATGTCCTATAAATAATCTCAATACGTACAATTAAATACATAGGTTTGTTATTATCAAAATCGGTTATTGAAGGCTTGTTAGGCCAACAATCTCTCCTTTTTTGATGATGACAAACACAAAGCAAAATAATGTAGGAAAGCTTATATAAAGCTCCCACTATCTGCAAGCATGAGATAATAATCTTAGAGAGTTGAAAAACTCTCCCTTACTATATGCGTAAGTTGTGAAGTTCATTTCATTCATAGAGCTTGTTTCATAAAATATTTTTCAATGATCTTGTCAAATGATAAGCAATTTTAATTATTATAGCCATTCAATTTAAGATTAATCATATGTGAAACATAACCATGATAATTATGACCACATAAGCATAACCAATTCATAAAACATAAGCATCCAAAAAATATCCAAGCATAAGCACAGCCATAAGTATCCAACCATAAGCACAACCATAAGAAAAAGAGTAGCAGAAGTAGCATAAGTACATGATCCAAAAGATAACAACAAAAAAATAAGTGGAGCTAGAGTCAGGAGCTAGAGTCATCCTTATCTTTAAGCTTTCTTTTTGCTCACTTTGTTCTTCCCCTTTTGGCATTATCAAAAGTGGAGCTAGAGTCATCCTCATCTTCATCGCCATCACCATCACCATCATCCGCGGGTGAGGAAGCATCATAGGGAGGAATGCTTAAAGCATCCTCAAGGTGGGTAAGGCGAGAGCTGATTCTGGCAAGCTTTTTATCAACACGTTTTGAGAAGGATTTGACCAGTTTCTCTAAGAAAGATTGTGTGACAGGAGCATCATCAGCAGCAGTGGAAGGAACAGGTGGAGGTGCTGAAGGAGATGTAGGTGGAGCATCATCATCATAGGCATAGGTAGCAGCCTCGGCTTCCTCATCACTATCTTGAACTACATGAGGTGCCTGCCTTTGAATTTTGGGTACCCACTGACCATTTTATAGTTGATAACCCATTTGTTTTAAAGTGGGGGCGGTTAGAAAATCAGAATTTTTAGGTGGAAGAAAATTTGAAGGAGATGGAGAAAAGCCAAAGGACTCAAAAAGAGGTGTGAGAAAACCTCTATATGGAAGAATATGGCATTTGGTACTTTCTTTGGCAAACATCCATTGACAGATTAAGGTGGGAAGATCAAGATGTTTCTCTATATGGATACACCACAATATGTAACAATCAAAATATGAAATGTAGGTGCGAGAACCACTACAAGGAAAAATATTGTATGTAATGATTAAGTGAAGAATTTTAGCCTCTAGGGTAAGTTGTGAATATGATGGAGTGAGGGAAAAATTCATAAGAGGGTTGGTCATGACCATAGGCAAAAAGGTTTCGGGAGTAAAGTCTTGGGTCATGATCCATGATTGGGAGGAAATTTGTGGACACACAAAATCTCCCAGACCCATTCCAAAAAGATTTGCGATATCTTTATCGGAAAATTTATAAGTTTTCCCATAAAGATACGTAGTGAAGCGAATCGAACGGTCATTTGGATTTGGTGAAAGTTCTTGTGAAAGAATGGCATAAAATATTCGTGTAAGTTGAGGAAACACGCCCTTTGGTTAATAGAAGATATGTGGCACCCAACCCATTCTATTGAAAAAACGTAAGACACAAGGAAAATAAGAATTCGAGAATCTCATGTTAAGAATCTTACCAAAGATAGGATCTAGAGATTGGAGATGGTGCTTGTAGAGAATTTCGGCTTTACTCGAGTTGAACCATTGGTCATTCTTGCCGGTGGAATCATCTCTAGCAATGGTTTTTCCCTTGCCTCCTCTAACCCTACATGCCATTGAAGGGTTTTGAGAGATGAAAAAGGAAGATTTAAAGAGGTGAAAGATGGTGTGAGAAATGTGGTTGAGATGGAGCCTTTCTTAAGACAAAAAAAATATTTCGTGCCCTAGGAGAGAGAAGCCGAGAGATATAAAATGAAATAACAGAGGTTAAATGTAGTTCGGCTTTTTAGTTTTTTGAAATCCCCAATGGTTTAGTTGACTGAAGTGGTATGTTCGGTCGACTGGACTGAGAAAAATTGCTTCAGTCGACTGGTCACTATAGCTTTACTGTTTTTGGTTTCCAGTAAAGTCTAAGATGAAGAAAATTAATTTTACTTTAAAAAATCTTCTTGAATTAAGATTATACAACATCACGTATATGCATTAGGCCCAATTCTCGTCTAATAATGATAAAGCGATCTTCATTAAGAGGTTTAGTAAAGATATCTGCCCATTGTTCACTAGTACTCACAAATTCTAAAAATATATTACCTTTTTGTACATGATCACGAAGAAAATGATGTCGTATCTCAATATGCTTTGTTCATGAATGCAAAATTGGATTTTTGAAAATGTTTATTGCACTTGTATTATCACATTTAATCGGCACCGCAACGTATTTTAATTAAAAATCATGAAGTTGTTGTTTCAGATATAGAATTTGTGCACAACAATTATCGGCAGCTACATATTCGGCTTCGGCGGTGGATAAGGCTACAGAATTTTGTTTCTTTGAAAATCAAGAGACAAGTGATTTTCCTAAGAAATGACATGTGCCACTAGTGCTTTTACGGTCAATTGTGCAACCAACAAAATCCGCATCAGAATAGCTAATCATTTCAAAAGAAGTAAATTTAGGATACCTTTAGCTTATATCTATTGTGCCAACCAAATATCTTAATATTCTTTTTACAGCAATTAAGTGTGATTCTTTTGGACATGCTTGATAATATGTACACATACATACATTAAATATTATGTCATGCCTACTTGCAATTAAATAAAGTAAACTACCAATCATACCTCGGTAGAGCTTAGTGTCTACCGGTTTCCCTTGCTCGTCTTGTCAAGTTTAGTTGAGAGACTCATTGGAGTACCCAAAACTTTTCCATCTTCCATCTTGAAATGCTTGAGCAACTCACAGACGTACTTTGATTAGTTAATGAAAGTTCCATTTGTTGCTTACTGATTTGGAGTCCAAGAAAGAACGTGAGTTCTCCCATCATGCTCATCTCAAACTCCTTTTGCATGCATACAGAAAATTCCTTACACAAATTCTCATTAGTAGCACCAAATATGATATCATCTACGTATATTTGTACAATAAGCATGTCTTCTTTGTTAGTTTTAATGAATAAAGTTGTGTCTATTTTTCCTCTTGTAAAACTATTTTCTAACAAAAAATTACTTAGTCTTTCATACCAAGCTTGAGGAGCTTGTTTTAAACCATATAATACTTTTGTTAATTTAAATACATGATTTCGATAATTATAATCTTCAAAACTAGGTGGTTGGTCAGCATACACATCCTCATTTATAAAATCATTTAAGAAAGCACTTTTTACATCCATTTGAAAAAGTTTAAAATTCTTATATGATGCGTATGCTAATAACATGCGAATGGCTTCCATCCTAGCTACAGGTGCATATGTTTCTTCAAAATCAATTCTTTCTTCTTGATTATAGCCTTGTGCAACTAACCTACCCTTCTTTCGAACAATAATACCATTTTCATCTTTTTTATTTCTAAAAATTCATTTAGTTCCAATTATTGTATTATCTTTAGGCCTAGAAACTAAATTCCAAACTTCATTTCTTTTAAGCTGATTTAATTCTTCTTGCATTGCTATTATCCAAGATTAATCTTCTAATGCTTCATTTATATTTTTAGATTCTTCCTGTGAAAGGAATGTAAGATGATCACAAATGTTTTTCAAAGAAGATCGAGTACTTACACCTCGTGAAGGTTCACCAATGATTTGATCCATAGCGTGATCCTTCACTGTTTTCCGTTCTTTTGGTAGGTTTATGTGTTCAATTTGAACACAAAAACGACCCAATTCCGAGTCCAAACGAGGGAGATATCATCAAAACAAAATGGCCCTGCGCAGCCAATTCCCTCGAGCGAACGTCGGGCGCTCGAGCGAGCTACCACCCGAGAAAAATCTAGATTTTCTGTTCTTGAGTGTTCTAAGCCCCCAAACTCTCCAACACCCACTATGATGCTTCAAAACACTTTAAAAACTACCGATTCGCATATTTTTAACACCCACGAGCGTGTGCAAACTCAACCCATCAAGATCCACCGAAAGAAATATTCAAAACCCGTTTCCTTCCAACTGAAATCAACCAAAAATGCCTTTAAACCAAAACCCAACTTAACGAAACATCAACACCTTTTTCATGCATTTTTAAACGGTAAAACAGCTTATAATTACATATAACACCTTTATACAGCAGTAGAATCTAGAATTCTACCTCTGTGAGTTAAAAACTCGATGCCTCGATCCACGTGCAAAATCAAATATTGTCGGAATAGAATTCTGTTCGGATGAAAGCGTAGACCACGATGCCGATTATAAGAATCTGCTGTTTGATCGTCGAAAACTGAACCCCGGGCCCCCGAGAAGTTAAAGAGAAGGCAGAGAGAAAAAAGGAGGAAACTTAGTAGAGAAGTTTTAAAAATATCTTTTAAAAATGTCTAACTCCAGATATTTATAAGCCCCCAAAATATCTTTTTTTTTTAATTTTTAAAATTTGCACAGCAACTTCCCGCAACCCCCCGGGACCAACCCCGCAAAATTTCTGAACCCGAACATGCATAAAAACTACGCATTTGTAGAATCTCGCGTCAGGCCTCCACCGCTCGAGCGGTCACCTCCCAGACCCACTCTCTGCCATCACCGTGTGAGACCCAAACCCGTCTCTTTTTGAGACTTACGTATATATGATGTGTTTGGCATATATATTTCCAAGATGTGTGATTTACTCGTTTTGATGCATGTTTAAGTTTATCTAAGCATGCGGGGTTGATAGCCGGGGTTGTAGGGAGTTGCCGTGCGAATTTCAAAAGATATTTTCTAAAATATATTTTGAAAACTTAACTTCTAAGTTTCCTCCAGTTTTCTCTATGCCTTCTCTCTAACTTCTTGGGGGCCCGGGGGTTGGTTTTTGATAAACCAACTGCTGATTCTTAGCATCGGTATCGTGATCTACGCATCCATCCAGTCAGAATTCCATTCCGATAAAGCTCGATTTTGCACGTAGATCGAGACATCGAGTTTTAAACTCACCGAGGTAGGATCTTAGACTGTATAACTGTTAGAGGGTACTACATGTAATCCTACGTGTTTTTCCATTTAAAAATGCATGAAAAATTATTTACGTTTCAAATCCAATTTTGGGTTAAAATCATTTTTCGACGTTCAGTTGGATGAAATCGAAAGAGGGATGTTCCTTTCGTGGTTTTATGATAACCTTGAGCTCGGGTATACTTCTGGGTATCAAAATGGGTGTTTTTGAGGCATGATCTGAGATTTAAAAACCAAAATCGTAGCTCAAAAACATGATCTGGGCTGGTTCAGTCGACTGGATCATCATGTTAGAGGTTCAGTTGACTGGACTTGGGAGGCCAGTCGACTGAAATGGTTTCTGTTTTGGTTTGCTTTTCCAGTGTATTTTTCAGTCGACTGGAGAGTGAGTCCAGTCGACCGAACCTGGGCTATTTTTGAAAATGATGTGTTTTGATTCAAGCTTTCCTCGTGCGATGTCTATCCGAGGTTTTTATGAGATTCTATGGTTTCAAAAAGGGTTACTGGAAGTTTTCAAAAAGATGGTTTGAAAATAGAGTTTTGGGAAAACGTGTTTGTTGAAGGTTTGGAGCTAGCCCTCGGGGTTGAGTCTCAACTTCAAAAAATTTTGGGTGGAAATCAAGTTTTAACTTGTTTTGTTTGATCTCCACGGTTCATGGATTGCATCCCTTTTGTATACATGTGGTGTGTATCTGTTTTGCGAGTTGGTTTTGAAATGTTCTCCTTAGATGTACCGTGACAGTGAGTATTATTGAGTTGGGCTTTCATTGCTCCTCTGTATAAGTCCAAAAACGTGCGCAGAGTAGGTCCTTACGTGCCTTCGGGTTAATCCTCGTAAACGAGATTGGCGGGTGCTTAGTGCCCTCGGGCTGTGGTCCCGTAAACTAAGTGGTTGTGTGGGTGCTTAGTGCCCTCGGGTGTGACCCCGTAAACTAAGTTGGTTGCCTCCGTTAATGGCGCTATTGTTGTATCTCCGTATATAACTTGTCATTACTAAACCTATGGGTCGAGGGTAATGGACGAGAGTCTATAGTTGTTACCTTTGCCGATGTGGCAGAGTCGGTACATAGGACTACATTTACATCTTTCTCCTCGGCTGAGTGGCCTGAGTGGAGCTTACTATTTATTTACAGCTTTTCCTTAACTGTGGCATGATATCTGTTAGGATGACATGCATAGTTTGAAGGATGAAAAACGTGGGTTTTTATGAGATGAAACCTTTTTGGCTCCTATGGTTAAGCCCGTGTGTGTATAATTGCATAGCCTGCTTTATAGTTTTGTTGTCTATGTTCTATTGGGCTTTGGCAGTCAACTCCTCATGCTCACCTAAAAAGGTTTTACAGCAAAATCCCACGTTGCAAAGGTGATGGAAGACTTGCTATAGTTTTCCCTTTTTGAGACATGCACTTGCATATGTGACGCCTGTTGTGGCTGGTTTTGTACGCCTTTAGGCGATATGTTTATTCATGTATGAGATGCATGTTTTTAGTTTATTAGAGTTGACCTATTGGGATTTTTATCCAAATGTTGTGTATTTTAATATTCAACTGTGAAACCTATTTTCTTAAATGGGTGTTTTGATGGGCTTTCGCGTGACCCGGATGTTTGGGGCGTGACAACTTGGTATCTGAGCTCTGGGTTTGAATACCTATGAGCCATGGGAAAGAGGGTACATCACCTGGTGATGATGTATGTGTGCTTGATTGCATGTGTTACAGCGTTTTCCTAACATAACATGATAGCTTGTGGTGTATACGTAGGTATGGAGGTTGGACCTTAGGATTGATTAGTCTTGCCTTTGGGCGTTTGGATTAACATACTTGGGAGCCATAATAGAGACGCGTTTCGCAGACGTGATTTCTAGCAAGGAAACTGAGTAAGTTATCCAGTTGGACGAGTCTTTCTTGTTGTTTCTCCTCGGTATGTGAGATGTGATGACATGATATTACGTGGCAATGTGTTAGCATGCTTATCTGTCTTTTACGTTAGCAATAACCTATTATATGGATTCTTATCTTGTTATATCACTTTCGTATAAAGTTATGTCCATGCGGGGAGGACGAGGCCGAGGTCAAGGCCGTGGTTCTGGCCGAATGGACATTCCAGTCCCAGATGTTGGGGATGCTAATGCACCCCAAGGACCTGTCGCTGAGGGAGATCTGTTGTGTGAGATGGTTAGCTCCATCCTATAACTGGCTGAGGCCTCTAGGGGAGAGAGACCATACCTGAGCCGAGGGCGACAGTTGCGATGCGTGAGTTTAGCCGTCTAGACCCTCCTACCTTTTCTGGGGATCCCAATCCCACTGTTGCCACGGAGTGGCTGGAGCTGGTTACCAGGATCCTTGATTCGCTTTAGATTGAGGAAGATGATCTGAGGGTTATATGTGCCACCTTCTAGCTGAGAGGAAGCGCTCACATGTGGTGAAAGTTTGCCAAGACCACAGTGGCACGCACTTGGGATGCATTCACGAAGGTATTTCTAGAGAAATACTTTCCAGCGACTCTGAGGGATCGCTATAGAGAGGACTTCCTGTTTCTGATGTAGGGGACGATGACAGTGCTTGAGTACATGGCTGAGTTTACTAGCCTATCCAGGTTTGCACAAGAGATCGTACCTAATGATGAGTTCTGTGCGAAACGATTCGAGAGGGGTTTGAGGCCCGCTATCTGAGATAGGGTGGCAGCATTCAGGATGTAGGTCTTTACAGAGCTAGTGGAGATTGCTATGAAAGTGGAGGACACTTTGAACGAGACGCGTAGAGACAGGGACAGTAGGGGTTAGTCAGATGGGGGACGTACATAGTTCCAGGGACGCAGGGACAAGCGTTGACGAACATCTAGTCTAAGTTTGCATTTAGTGGGGTCGTATCCACCACAGTCTTCTGCCTCCACGCCTCCCGTAGCTTCAACGGGAAGGTCAGATTAGAGAGGGCTCCTTTGTCACCGATGCCAGCAGCCAGGATATCGTGCGGCTGAGTGCAGTAGTGCAGCGCCTGTTCAAGCACAGTTGCAGTCGCAGGCACAGGGGAGGGGGCCAGTGATATGTTTTGAGTGTGGCCAGTCTGGGCACATCCGTAGGGACTGCCTCGGAAGAAGGAGTGTTCGTAGTACAGCATGCGCACCCGCTGTTCCATCAGGCCAGGGGAGACAGATGTATACACAGCCTAGAGCTCAGACATCCCTTTTGCAGAGGGAGGAGCTTCAGTGCAGTCCGGTAGACAGTCGGCAGTTTAGAGCCTCAGTAGACCAGCCAGAGCTTATGTTCTTGCAGATCCTAGTTCATCCAGAGCATCGGTCATGCCCGATGTTGCTGCTACCACCTCCATGATCAGAGGAACCTTTCTAGTTTACAGATTATGGGTCAGTGTTCTTATCGACACCGGAGCATCACATTCTTTTATATCATCCACTTTTGCATCTTCTTTGGGGTTGGAAATGGACTGGTTGGGTAGTACTATGTGCGTGGAGATCCCGGTCAGTGGGAGTGTGAAGTTGATTCTTGTTTGTAGATCTTGCGTGTTGGAGGTCATCGGTCATTGTTTAGAGTTTGATCTTGTTATTCTAGACATGACGGCATTCGATGTCATCCTAGGGATGGATTGGCTGACCATCTATCATGATTTTATCGATTGCGATCGATGGAGGGTAACAATTTGTACACCGGTGGGAGATTGCTTTTATTTTGTGGGAGACCGGGATGAGGGTTTGAGGTCCATGCCAGGTGTTGTGCAAGACCAGGGCAACCTGGGTTCTCTTTTTGCAACCCTTATGTTGGATGAGGTAGTTAGGGTTCGAGGAGAGTTACCTTCGATGGTGTGCAACTATCCTGATGTCTTTCCCGATGATTTGTATGAGTTACCACCGAGCCAGGAGGTAAAGTTCTCTATTGATCTAATTCCCGGAGCTGCTCTCGTATCTATACCGTCCTATCGCTTTGCACCCGCTGAGTTGCATGAACTCAAGGTGCAGTTGCAGGAGTTACTAGACAGGGGGTTTATACGTCCGAGTACCTCGCCATGGGGAGCTCATGCCCATTTTGCAAAGAAGAAGGCTGGGTCTTTGCATCTGTGTATTGATTAGAGGAAGCTGAATCAGGTGACATTGAAGAACAAGTATCCGATGCCATTGATAGACGACTTGTTTGATTAGCTGAGGGATTCGAGCTGCTTCTCGAAGATTGACTTGAGTTTGGGATATCACCAGTTGAGGATTAGGGTCGAGGACATAGCGAAGACCACCTTCCGGACTCGCTATGGTCACTACGAGTTTCTGGTTATGCCGTTCGATCTGACGAACGCACCAGCTACGTTCATGGGTCTGATTAACCAGATCTTCCATCCTTATGTGGACAGCTTGTAGTAGTGTTTGTGGATGATATTCTGATATATTCACCCACCATGGAGGCACACAAGGATCACTTACGAATCGTACTAAAGACTTTGAGAGAGCATCGCCTATGTACAAAGTTCGAGAAGTACGAGTTTTGGATATCTGAGGTGAGATTTTTGGGACATGTGGTGTCGACAGATGGGGTAGCTGTGGATTCGTCAAAGACTGATGCTGTGACAGGTTGGGAACGACCGAAGAGTGTCTTTGAGATACGTAGTTTTTTGGGTCTAGCCGGCTACTATCGACGGTTCGTGAAGGATTTTGCTAGACTCGCTACACCAATGACACGCCTGACGCGGAAGGGAGTTGTGTTTGCTTGAAGTGAGTCCTGTGAGTCAGCTTTCCAGGAGCTGAAGACGAGGTTGACCAGTCCGCCAGTGTTTATCATTCCGGAGCGAGGCTTGGGATATACTGTGTACTGTGATGCATCACATGATGGTCTTGGATGTGTTCTGATGCAGGGAGGTAAGGTTGCAGCTTATGGCTCCCAGCAGTTGAAGACGCACGAGCGGAACTATCCTACACACGATTTGGAGTTGGCAGCTGTGGTCTTCACCTTGAAGACATGGCGTCACTATCTGTATGGTGAGCATTTCGAGGTTTTCTCTGATCGCAAGAGCTTAAAATACTTATTTTCGCAGAAGGACCTGAACTTGCACCAACGGCAGTGGATGGAGCTGTTGGAGGATTATGATTTTGATTTGCAGCATCATCCAGGGAAGGCCAATGTTGTGGCAAACGCACTCAGTAGGAGATCTCACGGGTTGTTAGCTTCTGTGGCTATGCGTGAGAGGGACACGCTTACAGACATTGGGGAGTTTGATTTGTGCCTTAGGGAGATTGAGACAGGTGCCACCTTATTTTCTGTAATTACTCGTCCAGCGTTAATAGCACGTGTATTAGAGGTCCAACAGGCGGACTAGGAGGTTTAGAAGATACGAGACCGCGTTGCTAGTGGCGAGGATACAGCAGGTTAGATTATGGGTTCTAATCAGAGTCTGAGGTTGGCAGGCAGGTTGTTTGTGCCAGAGTCATGCCGAGCTGATCTTTTACATGAGTGTCATCATTCTTGTCTTGCTGTGCATCCTAGAGGCACGAAGATGTATCATGATGTACGTCGTTAGTTCTATTAGACAGGAATGAAGCGAGATGTGATCCAATTTGTTTCCTGATGCCTCACTTGTCAGCAGGTAAAGGCAGAACATCAGAGACCGGCAGGATTGCTATAATCATTGCCTATATCAGAGTGGAAGTGGGAGCACATCACGATGGGCTTTGTGTTAGAACTTCCTCGGTCACCTAGGGGACACGACGCCGTGTGGATTGTGGTTGATGGGTTGACGAAGTCTGCACACATTCTCCCTATCCAAGTGAGGGATTCGGTGGAATGACTAAGTAGCTTGTACGTTCAGGAGGTAGTCAGATTGCACGGAGTGCCAGTATCCATTGTTTCAGATCCAGACCCGCGCTTCACTTCGCGCTTTTGGTAGAGTCTGCAAGAGACCTTAGGGACGAGCTTGATGTTCAGCACTACTTTTCACCCCCAGACGGATGGCCAGTCAGAGAGGAGACAGATGGCCAGTCAGAGAGGACTATACAGATTCTAGAGAATATGCTAAGGTCTTGTGTCCTTGACTTTAGAGGTTCGTGGGAGGATCATCTATCTTTAGCAGAGTTTGCATACAACAATAGCTATCCGTCCAGTATTGGGATGGCACCGTATGAGGCTTTATATGGTAGACCGTGTAGATTGCCCGTATGTTGGACAGATATGGGAGAGACCACAGTCTTGGGACCCGACATGGTACGGGAGATGACGGAGAAGGTTATGGCGATTCGCCAGCGCCTACTGACAGCGCAGAGCCACCAGAAGAGTTATGCAGATTAGAGGAGGCGACCTTTGGAGTTTGCAGTGGGGGAACATATGTTTTTGAAGGTCTCACCACGTAGAGGTTTGATGAGATTTCGTCGTAGAGGGAAGCTATCACCGTGTTTCATTGGACCTTTTGAGATTCTTGATAGGATTGGAGAGGTTTCTTACCATTTGGCGCTACCACCTCAGTTAGCATATGTGCATAACGTGTTCCACGTTTCTATGCTTCGGAGGTACGAGCCTGTTCCTTCACATGTGCTAGATTGGGCTGAGCTACGGATTGATGAGGATGCCACTTATGAGCAGCGTCCAGTGAGGATTCTTGATACAAAGAAGCAGACGTTGCGAGGAAGAACATTTGCTTATGTCAAGGTCCTATGGCATCATCACGGGGTTGAGGAAGCGACGTGGGAGCTCGAGTCTGGGATGCGTGCTAGATACCCAGACCGGTTTACCTCGTAACCTTGTTGTCAATTTTGGGGGCAAAATTCCTTAAGGGGGGAGAGTTGTGAGACCCGAATCCGTCTCTTTTTAAGACTTATGTATATATGAGGTGTTTTGGATATATATTTTCAAGATGTGTGATTTACTCGTTTTGATGCATGTTTAAGTTTATATGAGCATGCGGGGTTGATTCCCAAGGTTGTAGGGAGTTGCCGTGCGAATTTTAAAAATTTTAAAAAAAGATATTTTGGAGGCTTATAAATATCGGGACTTGGATATTTTCTAAAAGATTTTTTGAAAACTTAACTTCTAAGTTTCCTACAGTTTTCTCTCTACCTTCTCTCTAACTTCTTGGGGGCCCGGGGGCCCAGGGGTTGGTTTTTGATAAACTAACTGCTGATCCTTAGTATCGGCATCGTGATCTACGCATCCATCCAGTCAAAATTTCATTCTAGCGAAGCTCGATTTTGCACGTAGATCGAGACATCAAGTTTTGAACTCACCAAGGTAGGATCCTAGACTATATAACTGTTAGAGGGTACTACATGTAATCCTACGTGTTTCTACCATTTAAAAACACATGAAAAATGATTTATGTTTCAAATATGATTTTGGGTTAAAATCGTTTTTCGGCGTTCGGTTGGATGAAATCAAAATAGGGATGTTCCTTTCGTGGTTTTATGATAGCCTTGAGCTCGGGTACACTTCTAGGTATCAAAAAGGGTATTTTTGAGTCTTGATCTGAGATTTGAAAATCCAAATCGTAGCTCAAAAACATAATCTGGGCTGGTTCAGTCAACTGAATCCTTGAGTTCAGTCGACTGGATCATCATGTTGGAGGTTCAGTCGACTTGACCTGGGAGGCCAGTCGACTAAAATGGTTTCTATTTTGGTTCGCTTTTCCAGTGTGTTTTTCAGTCGACTGGAGGGTGAGTCCAGTCGACTAAAATTGGGCTATTTTGGTTCAAGCTTTCCTCGTGAGATGTCTATCCGAGGTTTTTATGAGATTCTATGGTTTCAAAAAGGTTTACCAGAAGTTTTCAATAAGATAGTTTGAAAACGGAGTTTTGGGAAAACATGTTTGTTGAATGTTTGGAGCTAGCCCTCGGGGTTGAGTCTCAACTTCAAAAACGTTTGGGTGGAAATCATGTTTTGACACGTTTTGTTTGATCTCCATGGTTCATGGATTGGATCCCTTTTGTATACATGTGATGTGTATCTGTTTTGCGAGTTAGTTTTGAAATGTTCTCCTTAGATGTACCGTGACATTGAGTATTGTTGAGTTAGAATTCCATTGCTCCACGGTGTAAGTCCGAAAACGTGCGCAGAGTAGGTCCCTACGTGCCTTCGTGTTAATCCCCGTAAACGAGGTTGATGGGTGCTTGTGCCCTCGGGCTGTGAACCTGTAAACTAAGTGGTTGTGTGGGTGCTTAGTGCCCTCGGTGTGGCCCCGTAAACTAAGTCGGTTGCCTCCGTTAATGGCGTTATTGTTGTAACTCCGTATAGAACTTGTCATTACTAAACCTACGGGTCGAGGGTAATGGACGAGAGTCTATAGTTATTACCTTTGTCGATGTGGCAGAGTCGGTACATAGGATTACATTTACATCTTTCTCCTCGGCTGAGTGGCCTAAGTGGAGCTTACTGTTTATTTACAGCTTTTCTTTAACTGTAGCATGATATCTGTTAAGATGATATGCATAGTTTAAAAGATGGAAAACGTTGCTTTTTATGAAATAGCCTAGGAGAAAGATGTAAATGTAGCTCATTGACTTTTATGAACTCACCAATGAGCCCGTGTCTGTATAATTACATAGCCTGCTTTATAGTTTTATTGTCTATGTTCTATTGGGCTTTGGCTCACAGTGTGGAATTTTGCTGTAAAAAAATTTTAGGTGAGCATGAGAAGTTGACCTAGTTGCAAAGGTGATGGAAGACTTGCTATAGTTTTCCCTTTTTGAGACAAGTACTTGCACATGTGACGCCTGTTGAGGCTGGTTTTGTAAGCCTTTAGGCAATATGTTTATTCATGTATGAGATGCATGTTTTCAGTTTATGAGAGTTGAACTGTGGGAATTTTTATCTTAATGTTGTACATTTTAATATTCAACTATGAAACCTATTTTCTTAAATGGGTGTTTTAGTGGGCTTTCGCATAACCCGGATGTTTGGATCGTGACAAGCCCGCTCGAGCGCACACCCACTGCTCGAGCTGCCAACGCTGGGAGAAAAAGTGAACCAATGAAGCAGACAAAACTTTAATCCTTACTCCCGTCAACACTTAAATCGTTTTCAAAATAAAATAGGTCCGAGTCTCACACAATTAAAGTCATAGTTCTCTTATTAAAAACTTTATAAGCTTTCTTATTTGTAGTATACCTAAGAAATATTCCTTCATCATATTTAGATTTAAATTTTTTCAATTCATCTTTGTCATTTAAAATGAAACATTTACATCCAAAAACATGAAAATAAGAAATATTGGGCTCTCTATCATTTCATTGCTCATAAAGAGTTTTGTTTAAGTGATATCTTATAAAAACTCGGTTCATTATATTGCAAGCAGTATTAACTGCTTCGACTAAAAAATATTCAAGAATTTTGTGTTCATTTAACATAGTGCGTGCTATTTCTTGTAAAGATCTATTTTTTCTCTCTACAATCCCATTTTGTTGAGGAGTTCGAGGTGCAGAAAAATTATGAGAAATTTCGTTTTGGCCACAAAAATTTTCAATATCTTTGTTTTCAAACTCTCCTCCTCTATCACTACTAATATGTAGAATAGAATAGCCCTTCTTATTTAAAATTTTCTTACAAAGTTTTGAAAATACATGAAATACTTCATCTTTTGATGCAAGAAACAAAACCCATGTATATCGTGAAAAATCATCAACTATGGCAAAACAATATGCTCTTCCTCCACGACTTTGGGATTTCATAGGACCAAATAAATAAAGATGAAGTAATTATAGTGGCCTATTTGTATAAATTTCTTCTTTTTTTTTTAAACTTGTTTTGGCTTGTTTACCAAATTGGCAAGTATCACAAACTTTGTCTTTGATGAATTTAGTCTTAGGCAAGCCTTTAACCAAATCTTTCTTGACAAGTTTGGATAGAAGATCTATGTTAGCATGACCTAACCTCTTATGCCATAACCAACTAGTTTCATTTACAGCAGAAAAATATTTAACATTTTGAGAATGTAGATTTTCACAATCGATAGTGTAAATATTTTCAAATCTCTTTGCAACAAATAAAACTTTATTAATTTTTTTATTTTCAACAACACATGTATCATGCAGAAATTTCACACTTTAACTTTTATCACATAATTGACTAATACTAAGGAGATTATATTTTAGACCATCGATAAGGAGTACATTATCAATAGATAGGGAAGAATCATTACCAACCTTACTTATACCAATAATTTTACCTCTTGCGTTGTCTCCAAATGTTACATGACCTCCATCCTTAGGTGTTAAGGTTAAGAATTTAGTCTTGTCGCCCGTCATATGTCTTGAGCATCCACTATCCAAATACCATCTTTCTTTTGATGATGAGGATCTCAAGCATACCTATAAAACAATTCTAAGTGATTTTCTTTGGTACCCAATTCTTTTTGGGTCCTATAGGATTAGTCTCTTTTATTCGCCAAATCATTTTTGTGACCCCATTATTTCTTTTTAGTGGGCAATCAAATTTAATATGTCCTTTTCTTTTACATTGAAAACATGTTACATTCTCATAAGCATTTTAGAAATTGTGTTTGAAAAGCTTTTTGATTCTTTTATAAAATAATTTTTGGATTTGAGTTTTACTTCTCCATTGTATCCAATTTCTTTTTTATTTAATGATCTTCTTTGTGCTCCTAAAAGTTTTTCAAATTTTTTTTTCATTTGTGAATTTATAAATAACTTTTGAATAGTCTTCTACTTTTCTTTTTAGTTCACTAGAGAAATTATTTTCAATATTTTTACCTTCTAAGTTTGTGAGTTCTTTTCTTAACCTATCATTTTCTTTTGTTAAATTTGAAATCTCATTTTCAGAAACTTTTGTTAATTTATTAAATTTAACCTTTAATAAAGTTTTTCTTTTTCCAAACATTCAATTTGTAAACCATGCTCTTTAGAAATATTTTCTTTTTCATTTTTTGTATTTTCATTTAAAAATTTTAATTCCTCAATTTCTTTAGAAAAACTTTTTTTTTCATTTTTCAATTTAAAATTTTTCTTTTTCAATTTCAAAAGATTTTTATGTAAGTTAAATATTTCATTTTTAAGTTCTTCGTATGAAGGCATAGTATAAGACGAGCTAGATTCATTACATGAATTTGAATAGGAACTTACCTCTTCATCTATACATCCCATCAAGTATAAGTTAACCATTTCTTCGTCGCTTGAACTAGTGCTTGACTCATTTGAATCTGAGTCATCCCACATGGTTGTTTTCATAGCTTTCTTTTTCTTCTTTGAGTCCTTTTTGAGTAAAGGACATTCTGACCTGATGTGCCCGATATTGTTGCAATTATAGTAAGTGAGTGGTTCTTTCTTGAGGTCTCATTTACTTGAGTCTCCTTTGTCGAACTTTTTACCTAAAAATTTTCTTGAAAGCCTTTTGTCTCGTTTGAGGAATTTTCTAAATCTTCTTGTGATGAGGGCCATGTCATCATCATTGATTTCCTCGTCTTCATCACTGGAGCTATCTTTTAAAGCCTTGAGAGCAATGGACTTTTTGGCCTTGCTTTGTTCGTTGACTCTTTCATTTATCTTGAGCTCGTAAGTCAATAGTGAGCCAATTAGTTCATCCAAGGTCATCACCCTTAGATTTCTTGTGAGACCCGGACCTGTCTCTTTTTGAGACTTATATATGTTTGACGTGTTTTTGCATATATATTTCTACGGCGTATGATTTATTCGTTTTGTTGCATGTTTGAATTGAAATAAGCATGCGGGGTTGGTTTCCAGGGTTGTAGAGAGTTTCTGTGCGAATTTTAAAATTAAAAAAAAAGATATTTTTCTTGGCCTATAAATATCTACCCTTTAGATATTTGTGGAGATATTTTGAAAAACTTGGAGACTAAGTTTTTTTTCTCAAACCAAAACTTCTACCTTCTCTCTAACTTCTCGGGGGTGGTTTTTGACAAACCAACTACTGATCCTTAGTATTGGCATCACGGTCTACGCATCCATCCAAACAGAATTCTATTCCAACGAAGCTCGATTTTGCACGTGGATCGAGGTGTTGAGTTTTTAACTCACCGAGGTAGGATCCTAAACTATATAACTATTAGAGGGTACTACGTGTAATCATTCATGTTTATACCGTTTAAAAATGCATGAAAAGTGATTTATCTTTCAAATGTTGGATTTTGGTTCAAAATCGCTTTTGGGTGGATTTTCGGTTGCAGGAAAAGGGTTTTGAGGCTTTCCTTTCGGTGTATCTTGGTTGTTTTGGGTTTGTGTATGCCCATGGATTGTAGAGGGAGTGTTTGGTTGATTTAATTTGGAGTTGAGAAGTTATTTCAGTAGCTTGGGTTTATTTTTCACCATCGCCTGTAGCCTATTTTGAAATTTGAGAATTTTAGTTTTTGTGTCGAGACCATTTTCTATTTGTGTTCACACAATTTTCCTTCTGTTGGAGTTGAGTATTCTGTTGTTGTTTGTGTCGACACAATTTCTATTGGTGTCGATACTTTTTGTCGCTGGTGTCGACACTTTTGCCCTCTGCATATGTCCTAAACTCTCAGTTCTTTGTGTCGACACCTCTGCTGTTTGTGTCGACACCTCTGCTATTTATGTTGACATAATTTTCTATTTGTGTCGACACCTCCGATGTTTATGTCAACACCTTTTCTATTTGTGTTGACCCCTTTCTTCCTTTGTGTGAGAAGAAGAGTTTTGCGATTGGGATGAGTTATATGAGCCCGTGGGGTCCTAAAATGGGATGTTTGCCCATACTTTTCATAAGAAATGAGGTTTGAAAACGAGAAGTTTTATGAAAGTTGTGAAAACGTGTTTTATTGGAGGTTGGAGCTAACCCTTGGGGTTGAGTTTCAACTTCTAAAACGTTTTGGGTGAAATTATATTTTTACATGTTTTGTTTAATCTCAATAGTTCATAAATTGGATCTCCTTATATACATGTGTTGTATATCTGTTTATGGATTGATTTTAAAATGTTTATCCATAAATGTACCATGACAATGGATATTGTTAAGTTGGGCTTCTATTACTCCTCGGTGCAAGTCCTAAAACATGCGTAGCGTAGGTACTCAGTTCCTTCGGGTTAGTCCCCGTAAATTGAGTCGTGTGGGTGCTTAGTTCCCTCGAGCTCAGGTCCCGTAAATTAAGTATTTGTCGGTTGCCTCCGTTAATAGCGTCATTATCGTGACTCCGTATAAAATTTGTCATTACTTATTGGACTCTGCGCGGCTGTAGAGTAATGGACAAGAGTCTATAGTTGCTACCTTTATCGGTGTGGCAGAGTCGGTACATAGGATTACATTTATTGTGTCTCCTCGGCTGCGTGTCCCGAGTTAAGAATGTTCTGTTTTACTGCTTTTCATTAACTGTGGCGTGATATTTGTCCAGATTATATGCATAGTTTCAAGGATGAAAACGTGTGATTTTTAAGAGAAAAACCTGTTTAGCTTTTGTGGTCGAACTAACTCCCACCATATGATTGCATAACATGTATTACAGCTTTACATTCTATTTTTCTATTGGGCTTCAGCTCACGGTGTGGGATTTTTGCTATAAAACCTTTTTTAGGTGAGCACATAGAGTTGACCTAGTTGCAGAGGTGATGGAAGACTTGCTGTAGTTTCCTTTTTGAGACATGTATTTTTACATGTGACGCTTGTGAACGCTGGTTGTGTATTCCTTTTGGCAATATGTTTTTTCATGTATGAGAATGCATGTTTATTGTTTATGAGAGTTGATCCTTGGGAAATCTTTTATCCAAATGTTGTATTTTTTACTTCCAACTGTAAAATCCATTTTCATGATAAATGGGTGCCTTGGTGGGCTTTCGCGTGACCCTGGTGTTCGGGGCTTAACATTTCTTGCCTCGAATATAGTTATAGCCTTAGCTTCCCATATAGGTGGCAAAGATTTGAGTACTTTCCTTAAAAGCTCATAAGATTGGTAAGTTTTTCCAAGCGCATTAAGAAAATTTATGATATGAGTAAATCGAGTGTACATGCTAGATATAGTTTCATCTTCATGCATCTTAAAGCTTTCATTCACTAATTAATCTATCAATCCTAGTGTCTTTAACATCTTGTGTGCCTTCATAAGTAACTTCTAATTTTTTTCATATTTATTTTGCAGTTTTACACGTCATTATTCGATTATATTCATTAGCATTTAAGGCACAATATAATGCATTCATAGCACTAGAGTTTATTTGCAGTTATTTCATATCATTTTTATTCATTTCTTCTTCTAATTTAGGAACCTCTTTACCTTCTACAGTCTTAGTGGGAGTGAAGTTACCTTGCACGATTACCCTCCATGCTCTCCAATCCATGGTTTGAATGAATATTCTCATTCTTTACTTTCAAAATGTGTAGTTAACACCACTGAAGATTGGAGGCCGTGTAGAGGATTGACCTTCTGTAAAAGGGAATACACCAATACCTGTCATAGATCTTTTTTATAAAAACTTGTTAAGAATAATGTGATTAACTCTGATACCAATTGATAATAAGTGTGTAATCCCAAGAGGAGAGGTGAATTAGATATTTAAAAAAAAATTCTTAGATCAAATATTTAAATACAAGTGTATGATTTTTATTTTACAAGAAAATAACTTATTTAAATCACAAGTAAATTTGTACTTATAAACAAGAACCTTTTATTGAAAGATTTAAGTACAAGTGTAGATTTACAATATTTAAGACTTATTGTTAAAACATAAGTATATCTTAATTGAACTTCGTAAATAAAAACCTTTTAGAAGTTTTAAGTGCAAATTTTGTTCACTTCTTGTTAATCAATTTCAACACTCTTCTTGTTTTAACAATGTAAAATATAAGTGTGGCTTTCAACTTTAATTTGCAAATATACCTTTTTTTAAATATAGCTTCTTGATTAAAATATAAGAATATTTTATTTCGCAATATTTCTTACAAAAAGAAATTAAAATATTCAAAACTCTCTAGCCTTAAAGGATGCGAGAAATAAAAATAAATGATTCAAGAGCAAGTGTATGTGATGTAACAACAAGTAAATAAAAGAAATGAGCAAGCAAGAAAAAAGAACACCAAGATTTTTACAAGGTTTTACGCAACGGCCTTCGCCCTTGCCTCAAGCCAATCGCTATGAGGATTTCTTACTACCTCTCCTTCAATAGGCAGAGGAGCCTCTCTCCTTAATCTAGGCGGAGTAGCCTCTTCTTGATAATGTACCATTCTCAAGCAACCAAATCTTTGAAGGCGAATTAGCCTCTTTTTAGAAACACATTTCTCAAATACAATATAACAACAAGAATGATATAGGAGTGTACAAAGAACACTCCTTGGATGAGCAAATGAGTACAAACAATGAAAGCTATAAACTCACTTCTCAAAAAATATAACAATGAAGCTCAACAAGAACTCTAATGATTTTCTCACAAAAATATAAATGAAAAGCTCAAGAATTGAAGCACAAAGTGATTGCATATGAGAGAATATTTGAAAGTATGTGGTGGCCCAGCGCGAGTGGCAGCGCTCCTTGCCCCATGTACCCCCCCAAGGTTCGAACCCCGGGGTGTCCAAGCCCCCATCCCCAACTTACCTACCTAAAAAGAAAAATATTTGAAAGACTTTGAGTGAGTAAAACAATAGCACAAGGGCTCTATTTATAGGCCTCAAAATATGACTAGCCGTTAGGCTAAATAGGGTAAGTTCAAACTAGCTGTTTTTAGCAAAAATTCAAATTTAAGCATGTTCGGTCGACTGATGAAATTACTTCGGTCGACTAAACTTGACTTCAATCGACTGTACGTCAAGGGTCAGTCGACTGAATTGCTTTAGATTTGAAATTCCATTTTTGGCAGCTCAGCCAGTCAACTGGATATAAAGCCTCATTTGACTAGATCATTAAAAATCTAAATTTTTATTTTTTCAAGCTATTTTGATCACCTTTTGAGTTGGAAAAATTAATTTTATGACTTTTAGGATTCCTATGTTCCTCAAAGAAATATTCAAAAAATAAAGTGAATGTACAAGACTCCTAAAAATAAAATTTACATTTTGTTCTTCAAGCCTTCTTCAAGCCTTCCATTTGTATCAAAAACTTATCTCCAAAGAACTTGATTTGAAATTTTGCGTCATGGATTCCACTTTGTATCTTGGATTGTGCTAAGCATATATGTCATGTAAACAATCTCAATATGCACAATTAAATACATAGGTTTGTTATCATCAAAATCGGTTATTGATGCCTTGTTAGGCCAACATTTAGAACTGTACTAATTTTATTTTGCAGGCATTTGAATTCTGGTTTTATGATCGTCATTATTTTCATGTTTGATTAAATGTGTAGATGATGATTATTTATTTTTTTAATCACGACGATTGATCATGATAGTTTAAGTTTTTTTGTTCAAATGTTAGCCTTCGGAATATAGATTTTCAATGTAAAAGCTTTTATTATTAATTTTAGATATTTTAGAATATTTAAGAACATGTTCGAATGTCCAAGAATACAAAGAACATGAAGCGGTACAATCGGTGGTTCCGACGCTGGTTTCGGTATTTCGGGCCACGAATCGTGACGATTTTTGTACGATCTTGAAATAAGTTTTTTTGGTAAGTTTTTTTACAAATTTTGTGTGTTAGAAACAGTAGCAAAATAGGCCCACAAACACAGCAAAAAGAGGCGGCAAAATAGCCCATCGGCGGCGGCTTTGGCCAACGACTCGGGCCCATTTTTTGCTCGGTTTTGTAACTGTTTTAAGACGAGTTTTGTGCAGTTTTTTAGACACAAAATATCAGTAAAATAGGATGAAAAATAGTCCAAAAACATAGCAAAAACTTGGACAAAAACATGTCAAAATAGGCGGCAATAAGGGCGGCAGACAGTAGCTTGTACAGGGCCATTCGGGGCTCGATTTCGAGGTTTTTTGGGGGCTATTTTTGAGGCATTATTTAAGGCATCGTATTGCTGGATATCAGTGCTAAAAATAGTGCAAAATGGGTTCCGAATCAACTGCGAAAAGAAGGCAAAACAGGCAGCGCAGGTGGGCTGCTGTAGCTTCTTTAGAGGTTTTCAATTGCTGTTTTTGGGCTATTTTCAAACTAGGTGTTTTTACAAAAAAATAGTATATTTCGTAAGCTATTTTTTGAAAAAAAACGAGGACAAAAACGGAGATCGGATGAAGCCGAAACGGCCTCGAAAAGTTTTGCGACACAATAGGTGGCGCGGCAGCAATGGCAGTGATGGTTCAACGGCCATCCAATGCCATTTTCTTGATATTTTCAAATTAAAGTTTTTACATAATAATAGTATATTTCGTTATCTATGTTTTAAAAAAATGAGAACAAAAATAGAGTTTGAAAAGAGATCGAAAAAGCCTCAGGAAGAGATTGGTGCAGTGCTGCCTGCAGCGCTAGTGGGTGGCCGGGGGTGGTGGCTGTTTGAGGTGGCTCTGGGGGCTATTTTTGATATATTTTGATCAAGAAGTGTTGTATATTTGTAACACTGTGAATGAATGAATCCATGTTCGATTCTGACAAGAATATGCAGCTTTATGTGGATATAGGAACTTGAAACTCGATAGAGTTTCACCTCGATCATAAAATCAGACAATATTTATCTTATTTATTTATTTATATAAACGACGTGGATGATAAATATTAATTTTATATTTTCTGTTTAATTTATTTAATTTGAAAAAATTCGATTTTAATTAATATTTTATAAAGGAAAATTAAATTAAATTTTTTTAATTAAAAGTTTTTTAATTAAATAAAAAAACTTTAGATATTTTATTTTTTACAAAATAACACGTTTAAGATATTTTTTTTGATAAATCGAATATATTGGAAAATGTTAAAATTAATTCTGAATATTTTGATTAATTAAATGAAAAAAGTTTAATTTTAATAAATTATTATTTTTCAAAAAAATATGTAATAAATTGTACTTGAATGCCTTTATTCAATACCTTAGCTGTAAAACAAATAAAAAAATATGCATTCAATTTTTGTTACACATTAAAACATGAAAAAGATTATTTGAAAAAAAAATCAGAATCTTTCGGATCTTGTAATTTTTTCAAAATTAATAAATTTATTTTAATTAAACAGTTTTTATAACTCTCAAAAATATTTTAAAAAACTAAGTGGGAGAGGGAATTTATTCAAATATAAATCTCGCGGTATCCATCACCAGTTCGTAGGTGATGTAATTAATTTTGTGTGTTGATAGTAGGCTTTCCTCTCCATCGAACCGAATTAATTGCAGTATCGCCAGTTCTTCAGAGATAATTTTAGATAATTATTAGTATAGAACACTTATCTATCTGAAAGGTTCATTATGAAACGATTGATTTGGGATTAGGCGGTGGTTAATATTTAGCTGTAAATAATAGTATCATTTCTATATGAGTCACTGCTATTATTTACTGAATCAAAATTATGTCAGCTATTTAATTTTACTTAACACGGTCTATTGCCTAGATAGTAAAATTAAAAAGAATTAACCTGTCTGAACAAACGATGGATAGTAGACGTCTTTCCATCGAGGTATATTATTCACAAGGTACCAGACTGTTGGCGAATTTTTTTTAAAATAGTAGAGAAAATCAATTTAAAATAAAATTTAAAATTTTTTCTCGTAATAATTAATGATTTTTAGTTATGTGATTCTCAGAATTAAAATTACTTTCAATTCACTCACGGTTATACTCAGAAAATAAACTAATGGGACCAAACTATGTAGGCTGAAAAAGGAATATGGATATAACTTTAAGGATACCAGAAAATGTGTTTGTTTCTAAAAAAGATTCTTCCTCTAAGCTGAAAGTTAAGAAGAACAAAATGGTTCAGAAACAAAGTGGCACAATTTTTAAGGTAGTTAGTGGGCCAAGGACATGTGTAAAAAAGTCAAAAGGCATATGTTTTTATTGCAACCAAACACGGTACTAGAAAAAGCAATGTCCAGTTTATCTCAGCAAGCTAAATAATTAGGGTAATTTCTATTCACTAGCTGTGAAAACATGTTTAATAATATTATCTACTAGTACCTGGTGTATAGGTAAATGAACCATTAATCATGTATGCAATTTATTAGTAATGAAAAAATTTACCTACATATGAGCAACGATACAAAGGTGACATAATTGTCCAAAAAATACAAAGGTGACAACAGTTACAGTGAGAGATGTCACTCACTATTTTAGTATAGATCGAATTTTAATATTGAGATATTGTCTTTATGTACCTTCCATTAGAAGGAACTTAGTTTATATTTCTAGATTGGTTAAATACGGATATTTAGTTTATTTTAATAACTTTGTGGTAATTAAGGATAATAAACAGGTTATCTGTTCTGGTACATTGGTGGGTGATCTTTATGTTATTACTCTAATCTCTCATGCATTGTAACTAACTGAATTAAATAACACATCTAATTTACCATATAAGAAAAATGATCCTTCTTTAATAACCAAACGTTTCTTTGGCACTTATACTTAGGTCATATTAATCTAAAAAGAAAATTTTGACTGGTAGAAGATAAATCTTTGAGTTCATTGGAAGTAGAGACACTTTCAGTCTGTGAGTCCCGCTTAAAGGGTAAGATGACCAAAAGGCTATTTTTTGCCAAAGGCTATAGAACTAAAGAACCATTAGAACTAGTTCACTCTAATGTGTGTGGTCGTAAGACTATCTAGGCTAAAGGTGATTTTGAGTATTTCGTCAATTTCATCAATGACTACTCAAGGTATTGATACATTTACCTGATTCACCGTAAGTCTAAGTGTTTTAAAAAATTCCAAAAATTCAAGGTGGAGACAGAGAAACGTCTGGCTAAAAGTATAAAGTCACTACGATCTGACCGTAGTGGTGAGTATCTCTTTGGAGAGTTTCAGGATTACTTGTCATCAGAATAGATTATATCCTAGTTGACTGTATCGGGCACTTGTTAGGGTTAGTATACTGAAAACCGTATTTCTAGTATTTAATTTTATTTTTTAATAAAATTAATTTTTTATTTTATGAGTAATGTATGTATATCATTTCCTTAATGTTATGCATGGATGTCATTTATTTTATATAGTATTTAATCTGGTGTGTAGAATACGACTTACACACAGAAGATCATATTGTAGGTTCTTGCATAATATAAGTTTTATGTTCACAGTTTAAATAGAAATGGATTTACAATCGGTACGACTGTAGTAAAGAGTTTTAGTAGGCATCTTAGTTATGGAGAACAAATAACAGCAAGCCAGTGTTCCAAAATCATGGGCATCTGGTTTGGAGGTTTAGTGAAACGCCATGGTTTAGACTGATCTGGGTTACCGGTGAAGCTCTGTTAGTGCCTCGGCTTCCTCAGGTGATTGTTTTCGGCAGTAGTAGCTGAAGTGTTACTATCGGTTGTGCTTCATGGTTCGTGGTTGAAGACGAAGTGTCTTTCACGCGCTATGAGCGCGCTGCATTGGGAACACTGGCTTGCTGCGTCTGGTTTTTTGCATTGGGAACACTAATTGCAGGTTACAGGTTGCATTGCAACTAGCGTTGGGTTTTGGCAAAACTATAAGAGGTGGTTTTATGCAAACACTAGTTTGCAAAAACATGTAAGGCTGTCATACCTTGGTGTAGCTGATTAAGGTGTGCCCATGAAATTTTTTTAAAATTTTTTTTAAGAAGTTAATGGTGGTCCTCATTGGCGCTGGTTTAAGGCATGTCCATAGGCTCTAGCTCCTGGAATCTAGCTATGCCAGGTTGGGATAAAGGGTTGGGCTAGCAGTTTTTGTTTGGTTTCAAGTGGTTTTGTAATTGTCTATATGGGTGATACACTTTACTAGGATGGCACCACTTCTCAAATCTAACGGTGCACTTGGCACGTGTAATGTTAGGATGTGATGCGATGACAATCCATCCCACTAATATAAAAGATGTAAGTTGTGACCATTCTCGTGGGGCTCACTGGGTTTTCCCTATTAGTGGGGCTACTTTGGGACCTGCCTACTTTGGTGTGGATCTTTGGTGGGTCTTGGAGTAGGGATGTAACTATTGTCTGCTTCATCTGGATCCGATTGTAGAGTTTTCTTTAGGGTGGCCTAGGGTTTCTCTTTACTGGATTCTCTAGGGATATTCTGCCTATTGCTTTGCTGACTTGTTGGGGCCTCCCACTGCTTTTGTTTAGCGACCCTGTGCGCAAGGGATGTTAGTCTTTGCATTGGTAGGATTTGAGTTGGAGTTTCTAGAGCTGATCCGTTTGTTGCTTCCTCTTGTCTCGCTAGGGGCCCATCTACCTCTAGCACTTTACTCTTAGACCTCTGCTAGTTCTCCTTAGGTTGTCCTTTTTCGATTTAAGGAACTTACTTTGGTATGGATTTATTTCTCCACTTCAATGAGGTGATCTAGACTCAAGCCTTCCCTCCCTAGTTGTGGAGTGTGATTCACCGAGAGACTAAGTTTACCTTGCTTGGGTTTTAGGATTTGCTCTTCATTTGATTCAAATCTTAGTGCCCGAGGGTTGGAGCCTTTCGAGAAGCCAAGCTTCAGCAGGTTTTAAGTATCTTTTGGGTTTGGATAACCAGTTCTACTTGCTGGATCTCTTTTTTTCTCTTCTTCCTTTTTAAATTGTGGAGCCTATTACCCTGTGTGGGAGCCAATCTTCAGTAGGGATTAGAAGTTTTTTAGTTTTTTTGGCATGATTATTGGTTCTATCTTCTATTTGTATGCTGGTGCTTTTCTCTCCGTGCAGGTTGTGCGCGAATTTATATGTAGCTTTTTTTTTTCTATCCACGCGGGTTATGCATGGAATATGCTTTGTCGTTAGCTTTCCTCCGCTTAGAGCGAGGGTTTGGTTTTATTTGTTAAATATGTATAGAAAGTAGGCTCCTAGTGGTACTCATGTAATTTCCTGGGGTATATCCCTTGTAATCATGTACTTTTTTTCTTTTCTTTTATGTTACAATTAATTACCAAAAAAATAGTAGCTTTGTCTATTACTTCAAATCTCTGTACTAGTACACTTTATTTGTACTGAATAGGACATATTAGAATAATTACTTTTATACTAACTATATAAATTAATTCATATCCCAAGGTTATTATGAATAGTGCTTATGCACTTAATCTTGAAATAATTATTGATTTGCGTATATTTAATATTTGTTATTTTGTTTCATTAGAGGGTGCAATCTTATATGGGTCTATAATCCCGATGAGTTGGATAGTAGTATAATTTATATAGTGAATATTAATTATTGATAAAATTCATGTCTTGAAAGATTGGAATTAACGATACCCCTTTAAGAAATCTTATAAGTTTTGACCGGGTCAAACCCTGCAAGTGAATTTGATTATTCGGCGATCGAATAAGTTAAGCAGAATGGCTTAAAAAATTTAAAGATGCCAATTAAATTAAATTGTCAGTAATTAAATTTAATTTGTGGTGTTAGCCCAAGGGTTTTTTAATTTGATTTTAATGATTTTCATAATTCATTTTCTAAGAATAAATGGTTTTAAATAAATAATATTTTATATTTCTAAAATGAAAGTGTTAACACATCTTGAACAATTAAAGTTGACACCTTAACAAAAAAGAAATGACTTATATCTCAAAAAGGTTCAAACACTTAAGCATTCTTGAATAAGAATATTTCGTGTTAATCTTAAACGAAAATTAAGTCAAATACTTTTAAAGCAAAGTATACTTGAAGCTTATCAAATGTGTCAACACTTTTTGATCAAATGATTTGATACCCTAACTGTTTTACAAGTTGATCTTCAGGTATCAAAACTTTAATGTCGACACAAATAAGTTTTGTGTCAACACAAAAAAGCCGAAGCCCTCAGGACTCAATTTGAGTCGAAACAAATCAATTTTGTGTCAACACAAAAGTGATCCTCACATTTGGTATCCAAAAGTTTGGGTCGACACAAATAGAAATTGTGTCGACCCAAAACAATCGAGACCTCCTGTAGTTTTTTTGTGTCGACCCCAAGTCCAAATGTGTCGACCCAAAAGTCAAGAGCCAACCTACAAAATGTTGGTGTCGACCCCAAAACAAAATGTGTCGACACAAAAGAACCGAGGCTTCCTGCAAAAATTTAGTGTCGACACCAAAGGCAAGTTGAGTCGACAAAAATAGTCATCCGTATGCTGAAGTTTCAAACAAGTCGATACTAGATTCAAATGTGTCGACACCATGATGTTGGAAGGTAGAATGCAGAAATTGTGTCGACCCCTCAGAAAATTCGTGTCGACTCAACCACTTGAAGAACTCTGCCCTATACACTTCGTGTCGACACCACAGGTATTTGTGTCGACACCGGCAACGAAAATTCAAATCGCGACAAATCTCAACAACTGAATTTTTGGCATTTATTGCTCCCACCTACCTCCAACAGTCATGAATGCACAAGAACTTATATAAGGTGTAACTTCTCAGCATTTAAGCACACTGCAGACTTGTATTCAATGTTCCATTGCTCAAATCAATCTCAGAAATCTCAAGCTCACATTTATTGTTGTAACTCCAGTTCTTGTTCCTCATCTCTCTTTACCTTCTCATTTATTATAAATCATTTCTGTAAAAAGAGTGAGTGTTCTTCATTAATACATCTCATTTATTATATTTCAGGGTGAGTCACCATTTATCCTTTGAGTGAGTGAGTGAAACTCATCAAAGAATAGTTCAAGAAAGATTAGAAAAAAATAAGAACTTGTTTTCATATGATCTTCTTGAAGCCGAAATAGACTTGTAAATGTACCCGTAAACATTCAGATCATTCAAGTGAAGTCTTGAAGATTGTAAAGGTTTGAAATACGCCCGTGAAGTATTATGAATAGTAAAAATACTCAAGAGAGATCTTGAGTAGTGGACGTAGGCTAGGATAAAGCCGAACCACTATAAATCTCTGGTATCCAATTCTATTTCTCTATTTTTCAACTTTTAATATTTGCATTACTTCAATACTTTCTTATCTTATTTTATTTAATTGCAATATTAAAAGAGTTTTGAAAAAGGTTTTTAAATTGCTATTTTTTTAAAGACCCAATTCACCCCCCTCTTGGGTTGCCTATAACTAACAATTGGTATCAGAGCTTGGGCTCTTATTTTTGACTTAACATTCAAAGAAATTTTTTTTATGGCAACCACTAGTATCGAACCTATCCAATCTGAAGGTCAGTCGACCAATAGACCCCCTTTGTTCAATGGAACAAACTATAACTATTGGAAAGCTAGAATGTGAATCTATATTCAAGCTGTAGATTATGACATTTGACGGGTTATTATAAATGGACCCAAAAGACCCACCAAAACTGTTAAAGGGGCTGCTGTCTCGAAACTAGAGGCCGAATGGACTAAAACGGACATAAGGAAGATACAAAAAAATGCTAAAGCCATGAATCTCCTGTATTGCTCACTTAACCCAAACGAGTTCAATAGGATCTCGACTTGTGACATAGCTAAGGAAATATAGGATATACTCAAAATTACCCATAAGGGTACTAATCAAGTGAAAGACTCAAAAATCAGTCTGCTTGTACATAACTATGAATTATTTAAAATGAAGAATGATGAAATAATTTCTTATATGTTTACTCACTTTACCGATATTATTAACGGACTGAAATCTCTTGGCAAGATTTACACTAATGCAGATATGGTAAAAAAAATTCTGATGAGTATGCTAAAAAGTTGGGAAGCTAATGTCAAGGCCATTTAAGAAGCCAAAGACCTGAATAGGCTCAGTCTAGAAGAGCTCATTGGTTCTCTCATTACCCGTGAGATGAACATCAAAATGGATAAAGATGAAGACAATAAAAAGAAGAAAGGGATCGCTTTTAAGTCCTCAACTTATGAAGAAGAATCTGAGGAAGACTCCTCATGTGATGAAAATGAAGGCATGGCTCTCATCACAAGAAAATTCAAAAAGTTTCTTAGAAATTAGAAACAAGGAGGAAGGAAGTTCTTTAAAAATGAAGGACACCGAGGTGAGCCCACCAAGTTCAAAGGCGACTCTAGCAAATTCAAGAACGATTCCAAGAAAGAAGAAATCATTTTCTATGAGTGCAAAAAGTTTGGACACATCAAAACTGAATGCCCCCAGCTCAAAAAGCAATTGAAAAAGGGGTTCAAAAAGGCCATGATAGCTGCTTGGGGTGAAAGTGAAAATAGAAGCTCTGAGAATGAAAAGGAGAAAAATAAAGTGGCAAATCTATGCCTCATGGCCAAAGAAGATGATGAGGTAACATCTGACCCTATTTCTTTAGATGAATTGCAAAGTGTATTTGAAGATTTGCATGATGAATTGAGAAAAATGGGTGCAAAAAATTCTGTTTTAAAAAATCTAGTTCTTTCCTCAACTAAAATTGAATCCTTGAAAATTGAAAAATCTGTTTTGCTAAAACAAGTTTCTGTTTTGAAAGAAGAAAGCAAGTCCTTAAATGAAAAAGTTGAGGATCTTACAAAAACTGTTTACAAGTTCACTCAAGGAAAAAACAACTTGGACAAACTTCTTGGTATGCAAAAATATTTTTTTGACAAAGCTGGAATTAGTTATAAGCCCAAGAAGAAACAAAAATTCTTAAGAAATATTTTTGTCAAAGTATCATCAAATCATACAAATGCCACTTACACACTATCCACACAGAAAATTCTCTAACAGTTCTGTCAAGAATGCTTGGGTTCCCAAAGGAACACATCCTCAAGGAACTATCACCAAAGGACCCAAGAAAATTTGGGTACCAAAGATCAAAACATAATTCTTTTTGCAGGTGTGTCTCAAATCCTCATTCAAGGAGGGGATGTGGTATCTCAATAGCTCTTGGTAAAGGCACATGACAGGCGACAAATCGATATTTTCATCTCTCAAGCCAAAAGATGATGGATTTGTGACTTTCGGAGACAATAGCAAAGGAAAAATCATAGGAATTGGCTGTATTGGTAAAATTTCTTCCTCTTCTATTGAAAATATTTTTCTTGTTGATGGTTTGAAACACAACCTTCTTAGCATAGGCCAACGTTGTGAAAAAGGCTACAAAGATGTGTTTTATCATTCTAAGTGCATTATTAAAGATTTAACCAATAACAAAGTTATTCTTGAAGGTCATAAGCATGAAAATGTTTATATATTTATTCTAAATGATCTTTCTAAGAATGACACCAAGTGCTTAGCCGCCTTAAGTGACAATAGTTGGTTATGGTATAGAAGACTTGGATATGCAGACATGAACTTAATTTCTAAACTTTTGAAAAAGAAATTGGTGATTGGGTTACTCCAAATCAATTTCGAAAATGACAAAGTGTGTGATGCATGTCAACAAGGCAAACAAATTAGAAGTTCTTTTCATTCTAAAAATGAGATTTTAACTTC